>PVKY010009740.1:0-13111 GCA_004027775.1 Bradypus variegatus
TCTTACATCTCTGAGTACCTGATATTACTTGCATTTTGGCCTGAGTATTTTTTTTTCTTATTTGCCTGCTTGTAGATTCATTTACAACATACTGTTTATTTTAAAATACAACTTTATTTTTGTTATTTTCAGAAGGTTCAATAAGGGTACCTAGTCCATCATATTGCCAGAAACGAGTGGAAGTTTTCCTCTTTTATTCTCTTCATAGCCAAGATTTTTGGATTATCTAAACTAATGTTTTCTCGTTTATCTCTCAACTTATTTTCAGTTTACTGCAATTTGTTCTACCCTAACATTCCAATGAAACTGCTTTGTCAAAGAGCACTAATGATCTTTCTATTGCTAAATTAAATGTACTTCTTTTAATCTACAACCTACTTCTGCAGCATCTATTAATCATTCATCCCCTTCTTAAAAAGTCCCTTCCTTGGCCTCTGGGAACAATGCTTTCTCCTGTTTCTCCCACCCTTCTGATCCCTCATTCACAAACTCCGCTTTCTCTGCCCACTCCATAAATCCTGGTTTCCTCTAAGGTCCTGCTCCAATTTAATTCTCAATCTATAATCCCTTGCTATGTAGCTCCAGCTATTCTGAGAGTTTCAATATCACATGAAGAATGAAGACTCCATTTTTATCTCTAGCCCAGATTCCTAGTCTGATTGTCTCTTCTCTTTTCAACTGCCTACTATTCATCTTTACTTAGACTTCCCCCAGAAAACTAAAAAACAAAATATAGTTGGAATGAAATGCACTATTTTCCCTTCAAGATCTACTCCTTTTCCCAAGTTCTTTATCTCAGTGACTGGCAATTTAATGACTATAAAAAGCAACCATTTGAAAGTGACCAAAAAGTGGACAGAAAATGGAGGAGATATACTACAGCCCTTGAAAGGAGATATCCAGCTTTTCTACTGAAGTAACTTCCTAGTTTGGAGTTTAAGATATACCAAGCTAGAGGGGCTTTGTAAACACCTTGGCTTTTCCAGTGAAACTCCAGAAGAACCATACCATTCCAATACTAACATCTGCCAGAAATTTAAATGCCTGCTAAAATAAAACGATATTCTCCAGAGGAAGATCACCTGATTCCAGATTCTCTACAGCATATCATTCATAATACCAAATACAGAAAAAAAATTAGACATGTGAAGAAATAGGAGCCACTGTGAAGGGAAAAAAACATGAAAAGATGACTCAGATGTAAGAATTAGCTGACAGAGATTTTTAAACAACCATGATAAATTACAGAATCTAAGAGGTATTTGGAATGTCAAAAGAGAGACACACTAAAAGAAAAACAAATGGAAATCCTAGAACTGAAAATTAACGATATCCATTAAAATATCAGATTGGACACCACAAAAGGAAGGCTTAGTGAACCTGAAGATAAGTCAATAGGAATAATTCAAACTGAAGCACAGAGAGGAAAAAGATTAGGGAGGAGAAGGAGAGAAGAATAAAACTTCAACAATTTGTGGAAGAGAGGACAGTATCAAGTAGTCTAGCAAACATGCAGTAGGAGTCCTAAAAGAAGAAAAGAAAAAATATTTGAAGAAATATTGGATGAAAAATTTCCAAATATGATTAAAAAAAAATAGTAACTGACAGATCCAGGAAGATAAGAGAAATCCAAGCAGAATAAATACAAAGAAAACCACACATCACAATAAAACCGTTAAAAGATAAAGAAAAAAATCTTCAGCTGATTAGAGAAAAAAAGATACATTATATATAAATGAACAATGAATGATAAGAATGACAAGGATGTATTAACATCCAAGAAGGAGGGAAAGGCGTGAGCATGTTAAGGAGAGACAAAGAAGATATAAGATTCAGTCTTGCATTTGTAGCATCATTAAGGATCTGAATGGGTCACTTACATTTCCAAATTATATTTTACAGTATTTTATGAAGGAAAATAAATGTTATAATAAATCTGGAAATTCTAAAAGATCTCAAGAGAGATCTTTATATAATTAATAACTTGTCTTTTCTTCCCTTAGATAGATCTTTGGGAGCAAGTTTCCTCTTTTACTTTCTCTCCATTGCTTAGGTGAGTTCTTGGCTTAACAAATGTTGGAAATAAATGGTGAAACAGAGATCAAATGAGGATGTTATGAAAAAAGGTCACCTTTTCAAGCAAGGTCTCATATGGGACACATGGTCTTGGCATGGTCACATTTCAGGATTGGATTCTGAAGTTCATAGTTATAAACTCAATTTGGCAGTAAATCTACACTCAATGGGACTTAGATGTATTAATCCATGCCAAGTTCACTCAAAGACTTAAATGTTAACAAAAAGACCTCTTTATTAATTTGTAAAAACTACTTTGAAAACTTTAATTTCTCACATTCTCTCTCTAATCTATTTCTACTTTGGAAACTAATTATAATCAGAAGGTTATCAAGTGGGCATAGTTAGTTGGATGGTCATAATTTATAATAATCATCTATCTATCTCAACCACAGAAATACAACCAGAGGAGAACAAATGTGTATTGGTTGGATAAAGACACTCTCCTGAATCCTGCTGCAGAAAATAATCTTGGTCATTTGATTCTCCTTTTTCTAATCTTAGGCATGCTGCTCTTCCCCTATTAACACTCTTTCAGAAATATTTAAACAGAATTAAAATAACAAAGGTGAATCAATATATTAAATAGAATCAATTATAATACAAGTCTCTAATATAAATTATTCTTAAAACCCCTAAAGTTCCTTAGTCATATCTCTTAAGATCAATATTTCTTGTTACTTCACTAATTAACATCATCTTTTATAGAGATCATCACTTTCTCAGTAAGCACTCAGAAATCTATTACAATAAAAATATCCAGAAGTATAAAGTGTATCTTTACACAAAATGAGAACAGTGGAAAGGCATGGTAAAGAGATTAGAATAGGGTGAAAACAAGCAAAACAATTTCTCACCACTATCAGCACACAAATTTGTATGTGCCACTCTTTGGCTCAAAACCCATCATTACTGCCCACTGTGTGGGCATAAAGATTCTTTACAATCTAGAAACAACTCATATCCTGTCACTACTCCCCACAAACTTATACTTCAGTCACCCTGACCTACTCCCGTTGCCCACTAGATAGGTAGACATTAAATTACCACTTCTTCAACACCTATACATATGTACATATTAACTTACAACTTCGTTTCCTTCTCTGGTCCTTTAACTTTTTTCAAATGTCTGTTTCCACATCCCATATTTGCATCTCGTATTGTAATATATCTGACAATTTCTCTTAATCAGGCCGAATTTTTTGAGGGCAGGGACTTAGTCATTATCATTATTATTAATTATTATTATGTAATCAACAATGCCTAACCGCATCCAGCACTGTGGTAAGTTTGAAGAATTAATGGGCGTGACGTGGGTTTCAGAGAAGAGGCTGAAGAAGGCAAAATAGCCTGCGCACATCTCCGCAGCGAGTACGGGGCAGTTGTAAGCTACTCTCTGCTGTGGCCGGTTGGGGGAACGGATTACAGAAAGCACTGTCTCCTCCAGTCAGGAGTGGCTTTTTCAGACGCTCTCCTTTCAGAAGAGAGGAAACTCCCATGTTAGGCAGAAACAGTACACCCTGCCCCCGAGACGCACAGTTACCTCTTCCTGGGTGCATTCTTTCAGTGGGGGAATAGAAACCTCTCCTTTCTTACCTGCGCGGACTCAACTCACCCCACAGCACAGCGCGAATACCTGGTATCGGCGCCTGCGCGAGGCCGGACGGTTGGCGTCGCTCCGCCTCCCGGCCCACGAAGATTGCAATTGGTCCGCAGCAATCTCCTGGGAGAGGTGCGCAGCTACCTATTGGCCAGCGCTTATAGCCTGGCTTCCGCTCACGCCACGTTCAAATTCGAGCGCGCCAGGCGGCGCCACTCAACCTCAAAATACTAGCTATTCGGATCTGCGAATGCCGCTGGCGGTGTCCTGGCAGCACGGCTTGGTGTGAGCGGGTCTCCAGTTCGGTTACGAGTTCGGCTGTTTCTCAGAGCGGGAAAGGACTTGGAGTATCTTCTGGGCTCCTGGCTTTAAGGGTGGCGCTGGGGGATTAAAAATGAATGAGATGGGGTTGTGCAGAGATGCCGGCAGTCCGAGCGTTCTTATTATCCACTGACACTTCTCACCTCAGGGATGGTAATAATACATTTACATCATTTTAGAGGTTTCAAAAGGGCTTTCGTTTGTATCGTCACTGGTCCTCACAACAACCTTGTGAGGTAAGCCCGCTTTTGGATTGTTAAAATGGGAATGGATTTGTCCGAGTACAAAGGTTCAAATTCGATTACCTAGTTTGGGTTTCCCCAAGGAGATCTACGACCTTTGGGGACATTTCCCCCAACCCCTCCATCACTGGGAAAAAAGACCTCAAGACAAGAATGATTTCGGCTCCATAACTTCCTTCTCTACCGCCATTCCTTCCCATGAATGTACTTATGGGTGCATTTTAAAATGTGGATTATTGGCAATAATTTAACATTTTTGAACTGGTTTGTATATCATCCCACGTTACTTTTTCCTTCTCTAACAATCCTCAGTGAATCTATTAGGGAATGCAGACTGACACAATGGGTACAAATAGTTTCATTTGGACTATGCCCCCTCAACAGGGACATGAACAAACTGAGTTTATCCTGAGCAACGGCTGGGGTGGTGGTGGTGAGGAGGGCAAGAGTTTATCCTGGGCAAGGAAGGCACAGGACAGTGAGGAGGAACAATGAAAGGAACCAGAAATATTTAATCTGGAGGACAGAATCCATGAAAACTGTCTTTATTTTAAATATTTTTCACATGGAAGATTTTACTTCCGTGGACACATCTAAAACCAATGGATGAAAGTTAAAGAGATGCAAATTTTGGCTCAATACAACATTCTATCCATTAAAACTCTAAACAAAACAGGTAAACTTGAGGGATTGAGAATTCTCCATCACTGGAAGTGTTCAATAGAAGTTAAGTAATCATGAGCATAAGGGTTCCTTGCATTGGGTGGAAGTGTGGAATAGATGACTCGTAAATCTTCTGACTTGAAAACTGTGCTACCTTCTGACTAAGGAAGTACCTGTTTTTAGCTAAGCCAGCCCTGACTTCTGAGAGTTTCCTCTCTCAGAGGTAATTGCTCTGAGAGCCCAGGGATGGCTCAGGCCTAATTTTAATCTAAAGGACATGGCTGGAACTTGACTAGCCTTGGAAATGCTATGGATCGGGGAAAAAAACCTCAATCTCACTTCTCTCAGCTCACTGTGTGGCTTTGGAACAGTCGTGGTAAAAGAGTAATGGCCATAAATGGTTTACAATGTAGAAAAAAAGAAGAAAGAGTAATGGCCAGTCTTTCCTTAATTTGTAAACCAGCATCATTTTGGCCTCTGCTGTGATTTCTATATTTAGTCCAAATTAGAGTCAAGTAGCGGCTGATTCCCTGAGACCACTGTGGGGTTTGTTATCTCATCAGAACACCCACACTTCACTAGGACTCCCTGATTTTATCCTCATTAGTTGTAGAAATGACCAAGTTTATGAATTACAAACATAAGGAATTCTGTGAGTGTTCCGTCTAATTTTCAATTACTGCTGGGGTTTTGCATTTATTGTTAGTATTTACTCATTGTAGTAAATTGTTTTCTGTCATAATTCTGGACTTGCTACTTATTTTACTATTATTCTCTGTTTTAATCTCTTCAATGCTTTCCTTTATTTTCTCTCCTATCCCAACTATAATTGTACCTGCATTACAGTTCAGTCTTTAGAACTGAAATTGTATGCTTCATTGGGTGGTTCTCTGAGAAACGGGACTTAAAATGACTCTTAGAAAATGCGGACAGTGTACCAAGTCTAAAAGAAAGCATTGGTGGTATGATAAAGCAAGAAAATATCTATAGTGTTGGCAACCAAACTGAAAAGGTTGGGAAAAAAGGAAGCACTAAGTGTGTGGTTTCCATTTGTCCACCAGAGGGAAGTATGTGAACTGCTGGGAATTGAGGCTGGGCTGAAAGATTTTCATAAATTTTGTACATGTTATTGCTTTTAAAAGGGAGTATTCTGTTATAATTTATTTTTTAACGTATGGGTGTGGGCAATTATTATTTCATAAAAGTTTCTTCGTTTTAATAAAAGAATGCATACTAGTTGGCATATCTAGTTCATTTAAAAGTTAAAAAATGTGTTTGTACACAGCTTGCCAAGATTTACTCGTGTATAAACTTTTTTCCCTTTAAAATAGAGTGTTTATTTAGGAAATTTAAGCCACAATATTTGTTTTTAATGAACTGATTGTATAAGTTTAGTCTCAGAGGGCTCTTGTTTGAGAAAGAAGTTTCAGAAAAAAACAGATATGATTTTAATTTTGAAAAACTTTTGTGGTCATAGGCAGATGACTTTTTTGTGGCATAGTTTTGTGTGTGTGTGTGTTTACTAGGCCCATTTAACTAATTAGATTATAATTATTATTACCACTTTCAGTAATCAAATAGTTGGAAGATACACTGGTTTTATAGTCAATTCCTCTCCTTCTAGCTAAGTATACACTTCAATTATCCAAGGAATTTAGCTGCTTATACTTTTCTTATAATCGCCATAGAGGATATTATACTCTTAGCAGCTCAGAAAATAAAAGTATAGCAAATACAATAGCATATTTAGGAAGAACTTCCTGGAGCTTCCTAGTATTGAGATTAAATTGTTCCTGTTGAAATTTAAGCTCAAATCTCTTGGGTGAGTAAGGATTTAACCAGGACTTGGCCAATTTTAGCTTATATATAGAACCAAACTAGACATTTTTTCTTTCCTGATTCTTAATGCAAAAAAGAATACAGTCAAAGGAAATGCAACATTATTGAGCCTGAAAATTTGCCTCGGTTTAATAATCCTTATTAGAAGGATAGTATGCCAATAAAATATACAGTTCAATTATACATATATTTTTTGAGCAGCTATTGTGTACCAGAAACCGAATAGTAAAATGGTGTACATGGATACTATTAGGTGTGCTCCCTGAGATTTTCAGCAATTTGTGTTATTCTGCAACCTTGCCCTGCTCTCATTTTTTGGCTTCTTTTCCAGATTGGCAGTTGTTTAGTTAATAATGGTTTCTTGAAAAGGATTCAATTTCTATCTGGGTATTCTTTCTGATTTATTATCAGTGTTTCTTCTGTCCTTTAGAGAGAGTTCTATTTTGGAGCTTGTGGGCACTTTTAATTATTGGGAAGAGGCTGAGTTGTAATAAGAGGTACCATGTTGATAAGTTACAAAGTAATTGTATGGTGACTGTAAACAAATCCATGTAGTAAGTAGAATGAGGTTATCTAAAGTATATACATATATTATTACTCCTTGATTATTTTTATGCATGTTATTCACAATTCCCAAAGATGATGTAAAGCTTACTTAGTATTTATGAAGCATTTAAGAACACCCCACTAAAGCATATAGTGGATAGACACAGTATTATTAAACAATAGTATTTTGCATTTATAAGTCACTTTTCATTGATTCATTTATTTCCTCAGTGTGTGATTTCCAGTTCACCTCAGGGGAAACTGAGGCACAAGCAAAAGTTTGCATGGTATAATAGAGAAGTATCCTGATCGTTTTTACAATAATTTTCTACGAAAAATTTCAAGCATGCAGAAAAAATTAAAGAGCCCAATAATTGCATAGGTTCCCTTTCATCATGGATAACAGATTTAATTATATTTTGTCCAGGTCTAAGGCCCTGCGGTATATTGTGAGTTTTAAATCATTCAGATAGACACCGGTTTTATAACCAAGTTCATGATGAATATGAAAATGTCCTACTTGCTGCGTTAAGAGTTTAGTATTCTCCACAGTATCTTCCTGTAGATTTGAAAAATATCATGATAGACAAGCATTCATTCCCCTTCCTGAGAATTTAAGATCCATGGATATGGATAGGGTAGAGGAGGAGGAGGGAGAAAGAGGTAAATTAACATTTTTGTGTGTGTGTCAGGGATGGTACTGGGCATCCTTTCAAATGATACCTTATTTGATCCACACGACTACCTTGTGAGATATTAACATTCCCATTTTACACATAAGGGAATAGTCGCGAAGAAATCAAGTAACTTGTCTACGGAAACGTGAATTCAAGGTTGTTTGAATTTCAAGTTTACGCTCTTTTCACTATACCTGGATGCATCTTCTTCAAGATCTTTTCTGGGCCCCGAGTGTCACGATGAAAGTATTTACATATAAAATATAATAGTATATGTATGTGCGTATGCGCCTCCCTCCTCTTCTCCTCCACCCACATTTACATTTACTTTCATTCATACACTCTGAGTTTATTAACACTTTGTTAATAAAACTTTTGATTTAGAACCAGGACTAGAAGTCGTGTCTTTCAGGTACTTTATGTCTGTTTACTCCCCACCAGAAAATAGGGATAATCGCTGCCTCTTTTCACTTCAAAGGAATGATGTGATGATTATGGAGCTACGATTAGTAGTTATAAGAATAAACTACAGCTCCCCAAATGCCCAGCGAAGAGGATGGTGCGGGGCCGGGAGACTATCCCAACTGTAGGGCAAAGGTGACCTCGTTGTGTCCTGCGGCGATGTATAGACGCTCCGGGCTCGTCTTTCTTCTGATGCATCCAGGGATTTGTAGTTCCCTGAAGGCCACTGAGCGCCCTTAGGGCCCGTCTCTTACTACAAGTCCCGTGATGACCCGTGGCCCGGGCAGCGCGTGCGTGTAGAAGCCGAGGGAGAATGCGGGCGGTGCTTGTGGCGGGAGGAGTAAAGATGGCAGCGCGAGGGTTTCCGCCTTCTGCTCCCGGCTGAAGCGCTGTGAAAGAGACGGCAGCAGCAAAAGCAGCAGCAACAGCAATCTAGCGGTAGTAGTTTCAGCAGCAGCTGCCGAAGCCGGAGCAATGGCGGAACTGGAGCACATTGGCGGTAAGCGGGCAGAGTCGGCGCGAATGCGGCGGGCTGAGCAGCTTCGGCGCTGGAGGGGTTCGCTGACCGAACAAGAGTCCGCGGAGCGGCGCGGCGCGGGGCGGCAGCCGCAGACTCGTCGCGGGAGCCCCAGGGTCCGCTTCGAAGACGGTGCCGTCTTCCTGGCCGCCTGCTCTAGCGGTGACACTGACGAGGTGAAAAAGCTTCTGGCTAGGGGCGCCGACATCAACACGGTCAACGTGGACGGCTTGACAGCCCTGCACCAGGTAACTCCTCTCTTGGTATTACAGGCGTCCAGTCTCCTACAGAAGAGCCCGTGACACCTGCGAGCTACCCCCTGGAGGGGATTGGCGTCAGTGCCGAACCCCATCCCTACATGAACGCTGGCTCCTTTGGGCTAGTCGGTTTGGTTCTTGGCCAGCCTTCTCCACAAATCAAATCTCTTACGACCCCAGAGTCCCTACCTCAAGGAATAGTGTCATCCAGCTGCCTGGTCAGTGTTTGTATTTCCCTCCACCTACTTATGTTGCCATGGTTACTGATGATTTGGTACCTGGTGTTCTCTGTATAGATTAATAGTTTTCACTTCTGTCTGGTTGGTGTGCCGGTACACACCATGTCACCATATGCATGGTCAGTGTTATTTGCCAGATGCCCTTTCAGAAAATTCAGTTTTCTGTTTGTGTGGCCCCATTATAGAATATCTTAGATCACTTAAGCAGATCTTCTAAAACCACATATCTCGTTTTCCTCATTTATTGTACTTCAAAATTAGTTTGTGTCTCTCCCAGGATCTAGCTCTTGAAACACCCATAACCTCATTGTTAAAGGAGTCTTATTTTCTTCCCAGCAGTGTTACCTCCCTAAGGGCTTTCTATGGAGAGAACCAACCTACTGAATCACTTATATTTATTTGATACCTACGGGATAATCTCTCTGTTTTTTTGTTTTTTTTTCCTAAAGCCCTCTGTAGAAATCACATGCCCTGTATATATAGCAACTGTATATGGAATGTGGATGACCTGACAGTTCTGTGCTTGGTAATAACACTACTTCTCTCTCCTTATGCAACAATATCTGTATATTCTGACTGCCTTAACTAACTCCACCCTCCCAAATAGAACTTCTTCAGTTATTTTGGTTAGCTGAGAACTGGACACCCACTCTATTTTTCTTATTTTTCTTCTGCTGTCTGTGCAAAATGAAATGTGTTGGCATGAGAACCCACTTCTAATTAATAATTCAACTTTATGTCAAACTACTTCTTTAAATATATTAGCTAATAGCTTAAAATTACTTCTCATCATGTTTGCAACCCTTCTCTTTCAGATGGAGTAGCATTCTCCTCTGTCCACTCTATATGTATCCAACTTTTTCTGCTCATAATAGTGCCCCACCTAAGGTAACAACCAACATTTCTATGGTATTTTGCTGTTTAAACAGCTGTTTCATAAGTTAACCTCAAGTGAGTCTCAGCAGGGACCCTGGGAATTAGGTGGGGCAGGTGATATTGTTATTCCCATTTTACAGATGAGGAAACTGAAACTCAGATAAATTGTTATTTGTGTGAGGTCAGAAAGGAGAGAAGTTGCGTTTGGGTACATATTTTTCAGATTTTAAGTCCGGAGTTTGATATTTCACCTGAGAAGAAGAGTAAAATAAGATAGATACTAAGAGAGCCACATTCATTATTTTTAATTTCTGAACTCTTTGGGAAGGTTAGTTATTATTTTTCCAAATATTTGGAATGTGAAGAAGATTTAGATCTGAATTTTGGAAAAACTCGTTTAAGGAATCAGTAGAGGATAGAGAAATAGAGTCCAGCTTTCTAGTTCATATGTTCCTTTTTGAATCACTATTCTATCAAAACATAATTTTCTTGGTGTAACTTGGTAACCTTGTTTCTTTTAAGGTGACTCTGTTAGCTGAGTCTGGGCTTTACCATATGCATTTTAAGAATACCCTGCGGAAAGCATCCACTTCTAGGTCACTCATGATAGATCTCTTTCCCATACCAGGTAACCGTTCTCTGATCCCTTCTCTTGAGACTGACCTTCTCGTGCTTTTCCTTCTTCACTACCACTTGAGATTGTGAAGTGCATCTTCTCTTAGTTAATATAGTCTTCACATTCAGTAATCTCTTGAAATAGGAAAGGAAGGAGATGACAGCTATGGAATTTCTTTTTTACGTCAGCAAATGCAGTATAGGCAGTTCTCCTCTCATTTAAAGGCCTGACAGTGGGTTGAATTGAGTATGTAGTAACATCACTACACATTAGACAAATTCAGCTAAAGATTAAACTGCTCAAAGATTTGAAGTCAAAACAACCTACTGTTGAGGAAACCATCTCTTTGTTTGAATCAAGACAAGTGGCCTTTATTGGCTCAGGAACTCTTATATAGGTCAGTTTCCACTGACTTGTATATTCCACAATATGTTTCCACAATATGTTTCTTCATGGTCTGAGAAGTCTTAAGGTACGTAAACAATTATTTTCAAAATATGATACTGGAGCCACCAGTCGCTGAACAACCTACTTTATGACAGATTCTCCTGTAAAATGGAGAGTGCTACAATTATCTGAATTGGTTAAAGTATCCATATACAAGCACGGTATGAATTATCTGGATAATTGCTTCCTTTCTTTCCTTTGTTTTGGCCATGGACAACTGACCAACTATGGATTGTTATTTTGGCATGTTAGAACAGACCCCCACGTGATATGAGAAGATGTTTTTTCTTCTCCTTCCACAAAGTCTCAGTAGATAATTTGCACTGCAGGTTGTGATGCCTTGATGCTAGTTTTGACTTAGAGTCCTTTCTTTCTTGGCAGCCTTTGCTTAGACCATGAGGTGCTTGAGCCAAAGATAACAAGCTCCAGGGGGCCTATTAATAATACTTGAAATAGACTGGGATAAGAAATATCTCAAATGTTAGACTGATTCCGATGAAAGCCTTGGAAACTGAAGCAGATTAACTAAATTTGGATGAATGAATTAAGATTTGGTGTGCATGCCCATGTCCTAGAGTCTTCAAAGAAAAAGACATTAATTAATTATATAGCCCTGGAAAGCACTTGTTTGCTCACAAAGGCATTCCCATTTCATTTATGTATACATATTTTATAGTAGGAAGAATTAACGTAAATATTCTCTGTGGGCTGATACTTTAAACAATTTCTTCTATTTTTACTGCTTATTTTTTTGTAGGGCTGTTTATTAGTAGTACACATCTTAATATCCTTAGCATTTGGACTATTGTAAGGGGCAATTGCTTGGTTTTGGAAAGGAGATTTTCTGGGATTCATTAAAATAAATGCCTGCTTATTCATTCAGCATGTATTATATTGGCACTTCTATCTATGCTGGGTGTGGTGGGAGATACTGGTCTCAATTCATGTAGTTATTGTCTCTAGTCCAGTCTGATCAGTCTTCATTTGGAGAGATTCCTAGGATACTAGAATGATTCTATACTTGACTCAGAATTCAGGTTGATTTTGTAACAGCCTCAGGGTCCAAGTTTGGATCCTCAGGCTCACCTCAGACTGGAATTCTACTCATAGTAGCCTCTGTCATTCTCGAGCTGCCTCAATCTAACCCTGGAAGAGAGGTAGAGGTAAAGACATGAGGGGAGGAGGAAAGGCAAAGCAATTCATATTTGGAGTGAGACAGAAGTCATCATCCAGTCAAAGCCAAGATGACAATGTGTTTAATTCAATATAAAGTAGTATGTTATTGTGTGCCAACTTGCATGGTAAATACTACTTGTATTCTTAACCCTTTTTCTTTTATTCCAAGTTCATTACTTATTCCTCTAATAGTTCCATCTGAAGAGAGTTTGTCTTACCCTGTATATTGATGACTTCTACTTAGTTTGGGACCCAAGGCAATAGGGGATTTAGGAAATCCTGCTACCTTCTTTTATTGTGGAGCTAGAATAGTCATCCTTAGTCATTTTAGTAGCTTACCTCTTCAGATTGGTTAATATGATGCATGAGACTATGTTGGGCACCTGGCCTCTTGCCTTAGTATTGTTAGTACCAAGTTTCCACACCAAAAGGGAACTCATAGGCAGATTTGGAAATTGGCTTATTTTTAAGGTGTGGTAGGCTTTTTGTGTGTGTGTGGCGGGGGGAGTTGGAAGTACAAATGCAAGTGACTTTTATTTGCTCCCTAGTTAATTTTT
>PVKY010009741.1:0-13106 GCA_004027775.1 Bradypus variegatus
AAAAGGACAGGGAAAAAATGGAAAAACATGAGCAACATCTCAGGGAATCGAATGACCACATGAAACGTATGACTGTATGTGTCATGGGTGTTCCAGAAGGAGAAGAGAAGGGAAAAGGGGCAGAAACAATAATAGTGGAAATAATCAATGAAAATTTCTCATCTCTTATGAAAGACATAAAATTACAGATCCAAGAAGCACAGCATACTCCCAACAGAATAGATCTGAATAGGCCTATGCCAAGACACTTAATAATCAGATTATCAAATGTCAAAGACAAAGAGAGAATCCTGAAAGCAGCAAGAGAAAAGCTATCCATCGCATACAAAGGAAGCTTAATAAGACCATGTGCGGCTCTCTCAGTAGAAACCCGGGAGGCAAGAATGAAGTGGTGTGATACATTTAAGATACTGAAAGAGTAAAACCATCAACCTAGAATCCTATACCTGGCAAAACTGTCCTTCAAATATGAGGGGGAGTTTAAAATATTCTCTGACAAACAGATAATGAGAGAGTTTGTGAAAAAGATACCTGCTCTATAGAAAATACTAAGGGGAGCAGCACTACAGACAGATAGGAAAAGACAGGAGTGAGAGGCTTGGAACACAATTTTGGGTGATGGTAGCACAGCAATGTAAGTACACTGAACAAAGATGACTGTGAGTATGGTTGAAAGAGGAAGGTTAGGAGCATGTGGGACACCAGAAGGAAGGAAGAAACATAAAGACTGGAACCGCATAACTCAGTGAAACCTAAAGTGCTCAACAATTGTGATAAAATGTACAAATATGTTTTTTCATGAGGGAGAAGAAATGGATATAAACCTTGCAAGATGTTAAAAATAGGGAGGTATTGGGGGAAAAATACAATCAATGCAAACTAGAGACTATAATTAACAGAAGCGTTGTATTATGCTTCCTTTGATGTAACAAGGGCAATATACCAAAGCTAAATGCACATAAGATGGGGACAGAAGGGAGGAGTATGGGACTCTTGGCATCAGTGATATTATCTGACTCTTTATTCTACTTTAATGCTATCTTTCCTTTTTTTGCTTCCTAGCAGTCATTTTTTTTCTCTTTCTTCTGTCTCTCTACCTTCTTTGACTCTTCCTCCTTCTTTATGGAAGAAATAGAGATGTCCTTATATAGATAGTGCTGAGGGTGGTGAATACATAAATACGTGACTATTCAGGGAACCATTGATTATTTAATTAGGACGGAATGTATGTGAACAAAACCATGTTTAAAAAAATGGGTTGATGAAGAAATCTTAGGGCACTATATTGAGTGAAATAAGCAGACACATAAGGACAAATATTGCAGGTTCTTACTGATATGAACTAATTATAATACTTGAACTCATAGACATGAAATATAAGTTACCAGGATATAGAGTGAGGCTAAAGAATGGGGAGTGGTTGCTTATTATGAGCAGAATGTTCAACTAGGTTGAACTTAAATGTTTGGAAATGAACAGAGATGATGGTGGCATGTTGTGAGAGTAACTAACAGTGCTGAATGGTGCATGAATGTGGTGGGAAGGGGAAGCTCCAAGTCACATATGTTACCAGAAGGAAAGTTGAAAGTTAAAAGATGGGAATGCATAAAACAGTGATTCTTGTGGTGGGCAATGTCTGTGATTAACTGCACGAATGTTAGAAATCTCTTTCATGAACCAGAACAAATGTATGACACTATAAGTAGAAGTTGATAATAGAAGGGCATACAGGGAAAAAATATACTTATTGCAAACTATATACTATAGTTAGTAGTATTTTAACTTTCTTTCATCAACAGTAACAAATATACTATACCAATACTATGGTCAATAATGAAAGGGGGGTGGTTAGAGGTATAGGAGGATTTGAGTTTCCTTTTTTTTGTCTTTATTTCTTTTCTGGAGTAATGAAAATGATCTAAAAATTGAAAAAGTAATTGTGGTGATGGATGCACAACTGTATGATGGTACTGGAGGCAACTGATTGTACACTTTGGATAATTATATGGTATGTGTACAATCTCAATAAAAAAATTAAAAAGAAATAGGTGAAATCAATTTTAATAATTCATTTAACCCAATGAATCAAAATATTATCAATTCAATGTGTAATCAATAAAAAATTATTAGATATTGTATCAGTCAGAGTTCTCCAGATAATAGGACATTTATTTATTTATTTATTTACTCACTTATTTGTAGGGTAGGCTGGCAGCTGGAAACAGGCTGCAGTCTTGAGGTAGAATTTCTTCTTTTTCTGGAAGCTTCAGTTTTTGCTTTTTAGGCCTCCAATCGGTTGGATGAGAATCACTCATATTATTAAGGGTGACATTCTTTACTTAAAGCCAACTGATTGTAGATGTTAACCACATCTACAAAATACCTTCATAGCAACACCCAGATTAGTTTTTTATTAAATTGGGTAGTAGAACCTAGCTAAGTTGACATAGAAAAGTAACCATCACAGATATTTTACATTATTTTTTTCATACCAAGTCTTCAGAATCCATGTGGCTAGTAGCTACCGTATTGGACAGTGCCAACTTCTCCCACCTTCTCAAGTGAGATGCCAGATCACCTAAGCAGGAATGAGAGTTCTGAATTTCATCTAGTGAGTGAAAGCAGTGCATATCTCTCCTCCCTCCAAATCCTTCCACTAGAAACAGATTTCATAGTAAAGGCTAGCCAAGTCATGTTCAGTTTACCCAGCAGGCACTTCTCTCCAGTCTCGAATTTCTCCAGGAAATTAGACAGATATTTGTTTCTGTCATCAGTCCATCAGCTCTGGGGACAGTCTGAATAGGCAAGATCTGAAGACAGGATGAGGGACTTTTAGCTGACCACGGCCTCTAACCCATGAGGACTAGAGGGACCATCTCCCCTCTCTCCTGCCCTACCCTGGTGAAATCTGAAGGAACCAGAGGCAGCTGAGAGTGGGAGAAGAAGGAGATACTTGACATGGAGAATATAGAGCACACTCATCTAGGTTCCCTTTTGAAAGGCAAGCTCCCAGCCTGCAGCAGCCCTGGGCAGGAGCGTGAGCTTTAATTTTAAATGTAGTTTGGAATTCTTACATTATTTCACTGGACTGGACTTACTTATTACTGAACTAAGGCTATTTTTGTTTCAAAAAATAATCTTAGGATTTGCTTTAAAGTATTTCAGCAAAAACAAAGTGCATGTGCTGTGGGGGAGATGGGAATTGATAAACAAGAGTGACTTGATAATTATTGAAGATGGGCAATTGGTTCAATGGGGATTCATTACACCTTTTTTTTGTTTTGTTTTGTTATGTGTGAAATTTTCCTTAACAGAGATTTTTAAAAAGCAACCAGAGGACGTTTTATTATTGGAGAGTAGGATAAACACAGAATCTATTGCTGGAGGTTCACCCATAGGCAAAATCAAAGCCTAAGCCCCACGAAGCAGGTTTCAATGGGCAAATGATAGAAGAAATTATAAAATAATAAAATTGTTTTCTGAGCGCAACCCACTTGTCCAATATACTGGTTATTTATTCCGGGTGGTTGGATATGTATGTTCTCACCCATAACTTCCCCTCTCCCCATTCCCGGGTCCTGACTTCTGACTGAGAAACTGCCCAGGGTTCACACCAGCATGGCCTGGGCAGTTCTGTTGCTCTTCGACTTTTCTTGGGTGATTTGATGACACAATAGCTCCTTGCGACAGACACCAAGCTTGATGTTCCTGAAGTGCAGAGGCCCTCGGGCACGGAAGGACAAACCTCCGTGAAGATATGCAGTACAGCAGAGGCCATTGGTCACCAAGGATCATTTGACATTTTGAAATAAACTCACGGTCTTTCATAAATAAACTACAATCCTGAATCACCCCAACCGTCCAACAATGGCAAAGTGGCCCTGGTTGGAGGGTTGCGGTCGCCACACTTCTTCAGGAAGTGCTGTGGGAGGCTTGGTGTGAAGCCGACACAGCCTGCAGGCGCGTGGAGTGGAGTAGTCCCGCGGGCGCATGCGCGGCATTCTCCCGCCTGGAAGCCCCTGGCGGCGGGAGCCGCAAATACCGCAGCTTGAACCGAGTGGTGGGTGATTCTTGCTACTCTAGAGACTGTGGTAAGCCTTACCTGACTCCTCTGCATGAATCAGACCGCGTCATTTCGAGCCTGAGGCCTGGGCCCAAGGGTCCATCTAAATGTCTTCTGTCAGGCCGGGACGATGGTCGAGAGCAGCCATCTTTCCTGTGGGGTCCGTGCCTGGCACCGACACAACCAGGTCCCCAGGGGCTTCCCCGCCTCCCTGAGAAAAAAGGACTTTGACTTACAGTTTGACTTTTATGTCTGAGTGGGTAAACAGCTAATACTTTCTGAAGGCTTCCTGAGTGCTAGGCATTGCTCAGGGCTTTCTGTAAATTATTTAATCCTCACAACCGCCCAGCTGTGCTGAGGAGAATCGGGGAGGCTTGCAGAGATTGGTGCTAAGTGCCCTGCCCACAGACATCAGTGAGCAAACTGTGGCCAGGAACCAACCTCACTCTCACCCCCAGTGAGATCCTGCCTCTCAGGGAGCCTCAGGGAACTCAGCTCATTAGAAATACAAATCAAAAATGCGGGGCGCATAGGTGATGGGGTTGCCAGCTGAGGTCCTGAGACTCAGGACTTGCCTCAGGGTCATTGCACTTCTTAGAGCCATGTAACATTCCAACACAGGCCTGGTGATACATACCTTGTCGCGCAGGGCTTCTTGGGTGATCCCGAGGAAGAATTAAGAATAATTGGTGATGAGACGTGTTTTCTTTTGAAGTATCCAAGAGTAGTCTTCTGGGCCAAACCTTCCCTCTACCAGTTAGTCGCACTCTTCTTTGTTTAGCATACCTCTTCCTCACTGGTCCTGCAGTGGGTTACCTGAAGAAAGAAACGAACTAATCATGTCTAACACTTTGGAGTTTACAAAGTGCTTTCCTTATTTGCTTTATTCTCTCCATAACCTTGAGCAGTAGACATTTTCCACTCATTATAGAGATTAGGAAGCAGAAGTTTACGGAGACCAGATCTGTTCCTTGGCAGGGCAGCCAAGACTCAAACTACAAATTCTAAGTTGGGTTTTCCGAGTGAAAAAAAAAAAAAAAAGGAATGGGGAAAAGAGATGTCAAGCTGACGGGATTTTAGTAAAACCACCCTGTATGTGTAAAGGACACGAGTGGCTGTTTCTTGAGATTTCTTTCAAGTCCAGTTCCTCTGTCCTTTCATATTGTGCACATAACCCTTTCCTCCCCTCCTTGTAAACCTTCTTCCTGATGAGTAAACAAGGTATTTTATAGTCATGTACCTTGGAAAATGAGGGAGCATTATGGCGGGCTCTCCAGCCTATGCGAGCTTGGGTCTAGATGAGTGACTTCTGAGGTAGGATGATGATTTAGGATTAATTAAACTTGAATTTTCGTTGTAGTTATATCTGTCAGAGAGATGCGAAATTCATTGCATCCTCATAAAAGTTGAGGAGATCCTAGGGGTGGGGTGGGGGCCATCTGGCCAGGATCATCTCAGAAAACCTTACATGCCCTGGTTAGGACTTCTTTGAGTTCTTCTATGGATTCTTTTGCCCTCGCCCTTTTCCCCCCTTTCTCTATGTCTTCTGGGGACTTTGTCCCCCCAGCCTGCATGGGAATGGCAGGGCGCTGATTCTGTTGTTGTAACCAAGAAGTCTATAAAGCTTTACTGTTGACAAAGCCTTTGAAATAAGTGGCAGCACCCTTTGCCAATGAGAAAATGGAGACACAGAGAAGTGGAACTGATTTCTCCAAGGTCACACAGATCCCTGCTCTTGATTCCTGTAGCCTATGATGTCTTCAGTATTCATTTATTAGCTAGAACATTCATTTGCCAGGAATTCTTAGATTTTTCTTTACAAATGCATATCTTATCTCCCCAACTACACTCTAAGCCCTTTTAATACACTTAATACTTTACAAAAACAAACAAATCAACAAAAAGCTGCAAGCAGGCAAGAAAAAAAAAGGTGCATGTATTCCAGGAGATTTTAATGTTCTCAAGTGTATCAGTCACTTTCTTTATGCTCTTTGTACTTTTTATGCTCTGTTTAAGAAGTTTTCCTACCTTGAAAGCCTGAAGATATTCTCTTTATATCAAGTTTTCTAGAAGCTATATTGTTTTGCCTTTTACATTTAGATCTACAGTCTACCTAGATTAATTTTTGTGTATGTTGTATTGGTAGGGTCACATTTCATTTTTCTTTTTTTTTTTTCTTGTGGATATCCAGTTGACCCATTAGACAGAAAAGATCATCATCTCTCCACTGCCTGCCTTACCACCCTTCTCATAAATGTCCATGCTTCCATGCCTCTGGGCTCTCTATTTTAGCCATTGGTCTAACTGTCTATCTTTGAATCAATAGTATAATTCTTGATTATTTTAGCTTTATACTGAGTCTTGCTGTCTGACAGAGTAAATCTTCAAGATGGCCTTGGCTACTCTTGATCCTTTGCATTTCCTTATGAATTTTAAAATAGTCTTGTCCATTTCCAAAAAAAAAAAAATGGGATTTAGGTTGGTTTGCATTGAATCTGTAGATTGATTTTGGGAGAATATTACAATATTGAGTCATCCAGTTCATGAATATGGTATAACTCTTCATTTATTTAAGCCCTCTTCTATCAATAACATTTTATATTTTTAACAGAGA
Source organism: Bradypus variegatus (assembly GCA_004027775.1). Lineage (NCBI taxonomy): Eukaryota > Metazoa > Chordata > Mammalia > Pilosa > Bradypodidae > Bradypus > Bradypus variegatus. Next base: position 6,678 of record PVKY010009741.1, read on the forward strand.
GGTTTTAAAATCACTTGTTAGAATTATTCCTAGATGTTTTTTCATGCTATTGTAAGTGGTATACCTTTTAAAATACTGCTGATGTATGGAAATACAACTTATGTATTTATATTTACCTTGTATTCCAAAACCTTTCTTATACCTACCTTTTCTGCATTTATTGAGAGCATATGATTTTTCTCTTTTATTCTGAATGTGATAGATATAATGATTGAATTTCGAAAGTCAAGTCATTCTTGCAGTCTAGAAATAAATCCGCTTGCTCTTAATGTATTTCTATATTGTTGGTTCAGTTTAAAACATCTTTTTTTTCAAAATGATTTTTCAAAATGACATTTTCCTTTCTTGTAGTTTTCCTGTTAAGTTTCAGTATCATGGTTATGTTTATTTTATAAAATGTTTGTGATTGACCTCTCTTTGTCTACTCTCTGGAGAAGTTTGTGTAAAATTGGTGTAATCTCTTCCTTAGATATTTGATAGGACTCACCAGTGAAGCCATATGGGACTGGGGTGTTCTTTATGGGAAGGTTTTAATAACAAATTCAATCTCTTTAGTAAGATATAAGAGTTTTTGGATTTTCTATTTCTCCTTGTGTCAGTTTTGGTAAGTGGTATTTTTCTAGGAGTCTTTCCATTGTAAATTTTCAAATGTAATGGGACCAAGTTGTTCATAATTTTTACTTATTGCCTTTTGAATGTATGCGTAATCTATAGAAATGGCTTCTTTTTCATTACTAACATTGGCTATTTGGACTTCACCCCCTTTTTTTTAATTAGTCTTACCAGCAAACTTACTTACTGGCTTTGTTGATCCTTTCTAGTATATGTTTGTTTTCTATTTTATCAATTTTAGCTCTTATTTCTTTCCTTCTATATTTTTTGGGTTTAATTTGCTTTGTTTTAAAACTTTATTATTTTTTATACTTTCAGTCTTTCTACTTTTCTATTTTGTAATTAAAGTTATACATATCTCTCTAGGCATGGTTTTTGATGTATGCCACATGTTTTGAGATTTGTTGTATGTTATATTACAATATATTATATTTCATTTTGTTCAAAATATTTTCTAAACTCCTGTTGTTTTTGATCTGTTATTTGGAAGTATAATTTATTCATTTCCAAACATATGCAGGTATATAGTTTATTGTGTTTTGAAGCACAGATGTATTCAGTTTTGAGGAGGTCCTATTTACTATTTTTTTCTTTTGTTGCTTGTGCATTGGGTGTCAAGTCTAAGAAACTACCGTCTGTCACCAGACCCTGAAGATGTTTCCCTACATTTTCTTTTAGGATTTTTATGGTACTGGTTCTTATATTTATGTCTTTGATCCATTTTGTGTTAATTTTTGTGTAGGGTATGAGATAGGGGTCCTCTTTCATTTTTTGGTTATGGATATCCTGTTCTCCCAGTAACATTTATTGAAGAGACTATTTTGTCCCAATTGAATGGACCTGGAAGGCTTGTCAAAAATCAATTGACCGTAGATCTGAGGGTCTGTTTCTGAACTCTCAATTTGATTTGTCTGTCTTTATACCAGTACCATGCTATTTTGACCACTATGGCTTCATAATATGCTTTAGAGTCAAGAAATATGAGTCCTCCCTCTTCATTCTTCTTTTACAAGAAGTTTTTGGCTATTTGAGGCCACTTACACTTCCAAATAAATTTGATAATTAGCTTTTCCATTTCTGCAAAGTAGGCTATTGGAACTTTGATTGATATTGCATTGAATTTGTAGGTCAGTTTGGGTAGAATTGACATCCTAATGACATTTAGCCCTTCAATCCACGAACACAGAATGCCTTTCCATTTATTTAGGTCTTTTTTGATTTCTTTTAGCAATGTTTCGTAGTTCTCTGTGTGCAAGTCCTTTACATCGTTGATTAAGTTTATTCCTAGATATTTGATTCTTTTAATTGGTATTTTCAATAGATTTTTTTTCTCGATTTCCTCCCCAGATAGCTCATTACTAGTGTATAGAAACACCACTGATTTTTGCGTGTTGATCTTGTATCCCACCACTTTGCTGAACTTGTTTATCAGCTTAAGCAGCTTTGTTGTTGTTGTTTTTTATTCAGGATTTTCTAAATATAAGCTCATGTCATCTGCAAATAGTGAAAGTTTTACTTCTTGCTTTCCAATTTGGATGCCTTTTATTTCTTTTTCTTGCCTAATTGCTCTACTAGAATTTCTAGCACAATGTTGAATAACAGTGGTGACAGTGGGCTACCTTGTCTTGTTCCTGATCTTAGAGGGAAAGCTTTCAGTCTCTTATTGTGGGTTTTTCCATATATGCCTTTTATCATGTTGAGGAAATTTCCTTTGACTCCTACCTTTTGAGGTGTTTTTATCATGAAAGGATGCAAAATTTTGTCAAATGCCTTTTCTGCACTGATGGAGATGATCATGTGGTTATTCCCTTTTGATTTGTTAATGTGGTGTATTACATTAATTGCTTTTCTTGGGTTGCATTACCCTTACATACTTGGAATAAAACCCACTTGGTCATGGTGTATAATTCTTTTGATGTGCTGTTGGATTTGACTTGCAAGTATATTGTTGAGCATTTTTGCATCTGTATTCTTTAGAGAGCTTGGTCTGTATTTTCTTGTCTTGTAGCATCTTTATCAGGCTTTGGTATTAGGATGATGTTGGCTTCATTGAATGAATTAGGTAGTTGTGCCAGTTTGTATATATTATGTCCTCCAGAAAAAGCCATATTCTTTAGTGCAGCCTTGTGGGGGCAGATTTATTAATCTTTTTGATTAGGGTGTGACCTCTTGATTGAATGTTTCCATGGAGATTTGACCCTGCCCATTCAGGGTAGGTCTTCGTTAGTCTACTGGAGTCCTTTAAAGGGAGCTCATACAGAGAGCAGAGAGATGAAAATGCGCTGGGATATGCTAAGCCAAGGCCCAGATGCTTGCTGACACTTAGAGATTTTTGGAGATGTGGACAGAAGGACGTTTGGAGGTGCTAAGCTAAGAGAAGAAACCCAGAGTTTGCCCCAGAGAAGCTAAGAGAGGCCCAGAGACATTTTGGAGAATGCCATTTTAAAGTGCAACTTGGGAGCAAAGGAAGAGCAGATGCCAGCCATGTGCCTTCCTAGCTGATAGAAGTGATCCAGATGCCATTGGCCATTCTTCAACAAGATGATATCAGTGAAGATATCATCTTGTTGATGCCTTAGTGTCCAAAACTAAAACTCTGGCCTTAAAACTCTGAATTGTAACCAAATAAATCCCCTTTATAAAAGCCAATCCATTTCTGGTATTTTGCTCAATGGCAGTGAACAGCAGTGTTCCTCTTCTTCAATTTTTTGGAAGAGTTTGAGCAGGATTTATATTAATGCTTCCTGGAATGATTGGTAAAATTCACCTGTGAAGCCCTCTGGTCCTAAGCTTTTCTTTCTTGGGAGTTTTTGATGACTGATTGAATCTGTTTACTTGTGATTAGTTTGTTGAGGTCTTCTATTTCTTCTCGAGTCAGTTTAGTTTGTTCGTGTGATTCTAGGAAGTTGTCCATTTCATTTAAGTTGTCTAGTTTGTTAGCGTACAGTTGTTCATAGTGTCCTCTTATGATTTTTTTTATTTCTTCAGGGTCCATGATAATGACACCCCCCCATTTCTGATTTTATTTGTTTGCATCTTATTACTTTTTGTGTTGTTAGTCTAGCTAAGTGTTTGTCCATTTTACTGCTCTCAAATAACCAACTTTTGGTTTTATTGAGTCTCTCTATTGTTCTTTGTTGTTGTTCTCAATTTCATTTATTTCTGCTCTAATCTTTGTTGTTTCCTTCTGCTTGTTTTGGGTTTAGTTTGCAGTTCTTCCTCTAGTTTCTCCAGGTGTTCAGTTAGGTCTTTCATTTTAGCTCTTTCTTCATTTTTAATGTAAGCATTTAGGGTTATAAATTCCACCTCAGCACTGCCTTTTCTGCATCCCATAAATTTTATGTTGTTTTCTCATTTTCATTTGTTTTGAGATATTTACTGATTTCTCTTGCAATTTCTTTTTTGACCCACTGATTGTTTAAGAGTATGTTGTTTAACGTTCATATATTTGAGCATTCCAGTTCTCTGGCTGTTATTGATTTCCAGCTTCATTCCATTATGATCAGAGAATTTCAATCTTTTAAAATTTATTAAGACCTGTTTTGTATGCCAGCATGTGGTCTATCCTGGAGGGTGTTCCATGAGCACTTGAGAAGAATGTATATCCTACTGTTTTGGGGTGCAATGTTCTATTTATGTCAGCTATGTTTAGTTCATTTACTATATTATTTAGAATCCCTGTTTCCTTATTGATCTTCTGTTTAGATTTTCCATGTACTGAAGAGAGTAGTGAGTTGAAGTCTCCCATTATTAGTATAGAGACATCTGTTACTCCCTTCAGTGTTGCCATTCAGTGTTTGCCTCATATACTTGGGGGATCTTGATTAGGTGCATAGATATCTATGATTGCTATTTCTTCTTTGTGAATTGCCCCTTTCCTTAATATATTGCATCCTTCTTTGTCTCTTATAACATTTTTCATTTAAAGTCTATTTGTCTGTTATTAGTATAGTTACCCCAGCTTCTTTTTTGTTGTTGTTACTGGTTGCATGGAATATCTTTTTCCATCCTTTCACTTTCAACCTATTTGTATCTTTCAATCTAAAATGAGTCTCTTGTAAACAGCATACAGATGGATCATATTTCTTTATCCACTCTGCCAACCTGCATCTTTTGATCAGGGAGTTTAATCTATTAAGATTCAATGTTATTACTGTAAAAGCAATACTTCAACCATTTTTCCCTTTGGCTTTTATTTGTCAATCTATTTTTTCTCTCTTATTATCCTTGTAATCCTACTGATAATCTTCATTTCTATACTCTCCTCCAAGCCTCTCTCTCCTGTCTTTTCTTTTCTCCTTGCAGATCTCCCTTTAGTAGTTCTTGTAGAGCAGACTCTTGTTAATGAGCTCTCTCAGCTTCTGTTTATCTGTGAATATTTTAATCTTTCCTTCATTCTTGAAGGATAGTTTTGCTGGATAAAGAATTCTTGCCTGGAAATTTTTCTTCTTCAGTATTTTAAATATAGCATACCACTGCCTTCATGCCTCCATTGTGTCTGATGTGAAATCAGCCCTTAATCTTCTTTGGTTTCTCTTATATGTGATGAATCACTTTTCTGATGCTGCTTTCAGAATTCTGTCTTTCTCTTTGGCATTTGATAGTCTGATAGTATGTGTCTTGCAATAGGTCTGTTCAAATTTATTCTGTTTGGAGTACTTTGGGGTTCTTGAATCTGCATATTTTTGTCTCGTATATGAGTTGAGAAATTTTCACCTATTATTTCCTCAAATATTCTTCCTGGCTCTTTTTCTTTCTTTTCTACTTCTGGGATACCCATGATGCATATGTTTGTTAATCATTTCCCTGAGACCCTGGCTCAAATTTTTCCATTTTTTTCTCCTGTGTTTTTGTCTGTTTGAATTTAGTTGCTCTGTCTTCTCACTGATCCTTTCTTCTGCCTCTTTAAATCTGCCATTGTGTCTCTAGTACATTTGCAGTTTCATAAGATGTTATTTTTCTATGTACTTTTTCAAATTCTTTATGCTTACCCAGTGTCTTCTTAATATTCTTTCTCTCTTTAGTCATCTCATTGAATTTGTTTAGGAGATTAGTTTGAATCTGTTTGATTAGTTCCAAATTCTGTGTCTCCTCCAACTTTTTTTTTAAAAGCAATTTTATTGAGACATAGTCATATACCAGATAATCATCCAAAGTGTACAATCAATGGTTCATGGTATCATCATATCATATTGTATGTTTTTGAACATTTTCATTACTCCAAAAAAAGAGAATAAACATAAAAATAAAAAATAACTCCCCAAATGTTCAACTAGGATGAACTTGGATGTTTGGAAATGAACAGATGTGTCGGTAGCAAGATGTGAGCATGACTAACAGTGTGAATGAGGTGGAAGGGGGAAGCTCAGGGTCATATATGTCACCAGAGGAAAGGTTGGAGATCGAAAGATGGGAATGTATAAAACTGAATCCTGTGGTGGGCAGTGTCCATGATTAACTGTGCAAATATTGGAAATCGCTTCCATGAACCAGAACAAATGTATGACAATGCAATTGGAAGTTAATAATAGAGGGTTATATAGGGAGGAAATATATACCTATTGCAGACTGTTTACTGCAGTTAGTAGTATTTCAGCATTTTTTCATGGACAGTAACAAATGTACTATACCAACACTACGAGCCAACAATTGAGGGGCTTGTTTGTGGATAGGGGAGGATTCGAGTTTCCTTTTCTTTTTTTCTTTTTGCATCTTTCACTTTATTTCTTGTCTGGAGCAATGACAAGTTTCTAAAAATTGAACAGAAATTAAGTGTGGTGATGGATGCACAGTGGTATTTTCATTGATGAAAATTTT
>PVKY010009742.1:0-13105 GCA_004027775.1 Bradypus variegatus
CTTCCCCATGAGTTCTGGGACAGCACCTCACAATCAAATAAGGAAATATTTGTGCAGTGAAATGACTGAATATTCACATCAAGTGGACAAAGATCACACGCTAACTTTTGTCACCAAACTTAAAAACTTTCAATTTCAGAACTTACTGTATTTCAGAATTATGAATAAGGGCTTATGGATCATAAATTAGTTTCCAAAGGAAAACAACAATAATATGTTTCCAGCAACCTTTCCCCAACTGCATGCAATATCTTAACCATAGAACATGCCTTGTGCGTCTTGTCTGCATATGTATTTTAGCTTCTCTACTAAACTGATATTTTACTATTGAAATCATTTTCTTGAAAGGCCTTGTGCATTGTCTTAAACATAGCAATCAACCAATAGGTCACATCTCCTTTTTTAAAAAAAAATCTACTATAAAAGTAATTCACACTCATTGTAATAAATCTGGAAAAAAACAAAAAGTGTATTTTAAAAACTCTTAAATTATTTAAAGATAACCAGACTAAACATTTCTGGCATCTATGTATCTAAGAAATTTTAAAACGTACCAAAACTTGACTGGGTTCTTAATGGGTTACTTTTCTATTTTATCAATAAAAAGAAAATATTCCTACTTAACTCTCAGCACTGTTGTGAGAAACAATTAAAGCAATGGGTAAGCTTTTTGAGAACTGTATAGTATATCAGACAATTTGGAAACTGAAAGAGGGATGGATGAAAATGATGCTCAAGCTTCAAGCTTCAGTCTAGTTCTTAACTGTGGCTCATATTAGAACTACCTGGGGAGGAAGGCTTTTAGAAAAAACTGATGCCTGGGTCCCCATCAGAGCAAACAAAACTAAATCTCTGGTGTTGAGCTCCTGGCATATGCATTTTTTAAAAACTCTTCTAATTACTCTAAAGCTGAGTGTAGATCGAGAACCCAGAGATGAATGAGTATAACTAGAAAACTAGAGTGAGAACACAGGAAGAAAAAGGTTATTGCTTTCAGATTCCCCAGACTAGAATGCAAATTCTATCTACTTTTAACAAAACACCATATGTAACAGAACCTATTTTAGGTACTGAAAAGGAAAATTTAATCATTAAACGTAAACCCCCCCATGAGTAAATGCACACATATAAACACATCTTAGATTAATAAAATGTTTCCTGTGATTATCTCAAGGAGGTAGGATTGTGGGTAATTTTCACTTTTTTATATTTTCTGAGATTACCAAATTTTTTTAATGAAAATATTTCACTTTTATAATCTGGAAAATAATACTGTAAAGCTAGGGCTACCATGTCGGGCTACTCAGGTTGTAGAGTTTATGATGTGAATTGTGCATTGAGGACCTTTTACTATAATATGTGAGGAGTAGAGCATAATTGATTAAATAAATAGATCAATTCCACTCTTTTTAAGCCCTAAGCCATTGTTCAACTTCTGCATTCAAGTCTTTTCTGATTCCACAAACTAACAGGATTTCTTTTTTCTATAAATCCTGTATAATTAGCACTTAATTTTACATGCGCTCATGAAAGATTCTCAGATATGAAAGAGATTGAAGTCCAAAGCCCTCTGCCTCCAATTCAGAATACCTAGAAGATAACTGAACTGGGAGAAGACTTTAAAGTACTAGAAAATATTACCTATTTCCCCACAAGAACCCTTAACACACACACACCATATCTGATACCATAAAATAGCTGAAAAAAAGTACAAAAGTGCTTTGGTGATAAACTTAATCTACCATATGCAACTACATAAGGCAAATTTAATGGCTGAGACAAAAATGTCCAATTTTGTGAAATGAAGATGAATATACAACCTCTGAAGCTGGACAAAAAGTTATGAGGCTTTCAACACAGTAACAACTTTGTAGGGAATAAAAGGATGATGCAATGATTCATGTGATCTAAAAGTAAATATCAGTATGTAAGGGGAAGCCACTAGTGCTTTTGAGAAAGGCACCTTAACAAACTCTTTGGAAGATAGCATAAACTATTAATCTATGATGTACCTGTTTCCTACAAAGAAACATGCAATTAAAATAAGCACTAGAAGAGATATCTTTTAAAGCAGTTGTTAAGATAGCCATCAAATGGTCCTCAGTATTCATTCAACAAATATTTTCTAAGCACTTATGCACTAATCTCTATGCGAGGTATTACAGAGACAGAAGTAAATAAAAGACGTTTTCCTGGCTTTCACGAAGTTTTTAGCCTAATGGGTCCACAAGAAGAAATACCCATGACAACTGTATCCCCCAAAGTCCTTCTAAATGCCACAGGTCTGATTAACATTTTAACTTACTGCAGTTAAAAAGCAGAGGGAGGGGGGCAAGATTTCAGTACACTATGATACTGTATTATACTAAATACATTTTATGTAGTAGATTATTACAGCCTTATTTGAAATACAAATTTTAGAAAACTTTACACCATAAACATTTAATTAATTATAAATAAATTCTTTGTGATATCTTCCACAAAAAGTTAGGTATCAGACATTTGATCAAACTTATAATCCCAAATTATATTTGTTTCTATAGGGAAAAAATCATATTTTACATAGCATTTTGATTCTTTTTCAAGCCTACCCTATAGCAAATTAGTTTCAACATTGGTGAGCATAACATCATATGTTAATTCTGGATAATGTATTGATTAACCACATAAAATAATTAGTAACTTCTGTTGAACTTTAGAGTTCATTTTAAGGGTTGAAAATTAAAAAGAAATACATGATATGCCATTGTCAAGAGGACCAAAAGAATCTTTAAATCTATAATCTCTAAAACAAGGTAATGAGGTGTTAGCTCTACCTGTTTAACAACTTTCTAAACACACACCCAAATAATAAGACAGTAAATCTCACTGGGTGAAGTTTTCTTCTAAGTTACTTATTAAAAAGCTTATAACAGAGAATGTAAAAAGACTCAGGAGAAAGAACCAACATAAGCTGCAAACTGTTCTACCATATTAACTATATGCAAATATATTTTATAAATCTATTTGATTATAAATGTCAGAACCCACTATAACATTTTCAATATTTACTATAAGTTTGTGCCTGTAAAAACTGGATTTTTAAGCTATTCTACAATACACTTACAAACGTAGATTTCTTACCCTCTAATCTGTCTAAACACAATCATTTTAGCATATAAATTTTTAAAAGAAATAGTGACTCTGCATTTATACTAGAATGAGATTACCTGAGTAATTTCTCCAGGCCCATGAAGCTTCATTTGTTTTCTTTACATCATTTAACTTTTGTTTGCTGAATTAAGATTATCATAAGAATTATTTCTTTTCCTGACAAGCTATATATATGTCATGTCTTGCTGGTGTCTACACAGCTGCCTCTAAAAAATCCCAATCTTCACTCTTTTCACCTTCTAATAATAATCTGTGCTGAAGAATATATATAATGAGGGCTTATGAGCTTTCCTGTTGCTTCCCCATTTTAATTGAACAAAAAGCAGTTCTTTTCAGGCTCCTAACTATATATAATGTTAAATTTTAGAGCTAAAAGAGCCTTAGAGATGATTTAGTAGAATTTCCAATTTTACAAAAGAAGAAACAGACCCATTGAAGGGAAAGGAGCATGACCTAAATGACATTATTTTCAAGGCAATACTAAGTAAAATAAGATTTGACAAGAAGAACTTAATGTAGTAATTCAGTAACTAGACTGAAAAAATAAAATCACATTAAAACATTTTATTTATATATACACCTTGGCTTAAAAAAATCCATTAATTGTTGATATTTTAACAAGTTTCTCTATAGAAATTTGATTTCTAAAAATTATTTTTAAACTTCTTTAAAATAATCTTATCTATAAACAGCTTAATTATAAATTAACTCAAGCTAGGTTCTTTACTTTAGGGATTTACACTATGTTCTTTGTAATTCAAAAGATTTTCTGAACAACGACATCTGAAATTTGAGGAGACTAGAGCTGGGACTAGCTCATGGCTATTCAGTAGGTTGCCGACAAAACGATAAACGTTACAACTTCTAACTAAAGACCACAAGACACCTTAACATCAAAGTTAAGGAAAAATTAACATTCAAGTGTCTTCATAATCCATATAAAAGAAAAAGTTAATGTACTAAAAATGAAAAAATATATATATTGAAAAACTCTTAGAATTGTATATTACTGAAATTATTTCTAAGGCTAAGATAAATGAAGTTCCTAATCAAACCTGAAAAAGAACGGATACACAGAGAATGAAAAGCAAGTGAGAACTGAAAAAATCAACTGAGTTTTACTTTAAATGCTAAAATCCTAACAATAAAATCAAATAACTTGGGACTGTGATTAATACCCCAGCATCTGTCAAATTATCACAACATGCTAAGTAAATATTATAACTCAAAATCACTACAAGAAAGTGGTTAATTTTTGACATAATTATTCCTGAATTTTTTGCTTCCTCCTTTTGAAAGAGCCTCTGGCTTGTCAGCACAAGCTTCTCTAAACCAGAGAAATGAATCTCTCAAGTGATACATTCAGGTCAGAGAGTTACATTAAAAGCAAGAGACTTTCAAGATAATTTTGTTAATCCTCTGAACTCCAGCTCCACCTCTGCCATTCATATCCCACCCAAGAAGTGCTTCTTATTCCTTTTCAATTTCCTTTGGCACAGAAACAGGCAACTCCTCCAAATCTATGAAGAACCAAATAGTGAGCTGGCAACAGGATCTGCTGGGTCCCAATAACCACAGGATGCTTAAGGTCAAAATTTAATATTTCTCTCTTTTCAAGTTAATCCATTGAATATTTTTACTCTAGTTGCATCAATTGAATCTACTGCAGTTTGCATCACTTAAAGCAAGAAAGAGAGTTAGATTCCAAAATTTGCTGCAGCCATCCACAACAAATTCGCTTAAGTCAGAACTTCAGTAATTAATGGCAATTTTAAGTAAGTACCAGGATCCAGATTCTCACATCATGTCTACCCTCCGCCAACCATACCAGAAGCTTTTAAAAATATTTCATAAGTCCCATTTATATTGTTGAAATGTTAATTTTAAACCACTTTTAGCTATCCACTAAATCTGCATCCCCTGGCAATATATTCTTATCTAGTTTCAAAGTTATAGAATCAAAATCCCTAACATTTCCCTATAATTTAGGCTTTTTTCCCTTAATTAATAATTGATTCCCTACTTTGTTAATATGATTGGGCAGGTCTTTTTGAATATCACTAAAAGTTAAAATTTATAATGTAGTAAGTGCAAATTAAGTTCACCTAAACAAAATACTAAACATAGAGGTTATGGAGTTTTTAATAAACTAGAGAAAATAGTCAGGAGCCAAGGTGAAAGAGATTTGGTAGGAATTCCACCAATACTCTGCCAATTGTGGGACAAGGTAGACAAGCATTAAGCTGCCATTTATTCTTGCAGTCTTCACACTATGAAGGAAGAAACAGTATGAAACTTGACTTTATAATTTTTTACGGAAACAATAAAGAACGGGTCTCACTTTCAGGTCAGCTTCAACCAAATCTAAAGGGCTAGGAGTCACCCGGAGCCTGGCAACAGTAACTGTTCTTCCTTGACCCAAGAAGGCAGAGTGCCAGAGGGAAATAGCAAAGAGTAGCACTATATATATAAACAGGGCAAGTGGCACAAGAGCAGAGGCAAGTTATATAACCAAAATATATTTTAAAATATGTTCATAACTCGTAACAACCTTTGCCTTTGGTTGGTTTCTTGTTTGGAGTATCAGTTGAAACAGTTAATTCAATATTATCTGGATCGCCTCCTTCCTCTTCAATAGCCTACATTAGAAAGAGAAGTTAATATGCTACACAGTCTATCTAAACTTATTTTATAAAACGAAAAAAAAAAAAAACACAGCAAACCTCAAATTGCCGGCCATTTCAGAAACCGACTTCAAAAAACAGCAAATAAACTATACGAAAGATTAAGAGAAACTTTCAGGGGTAAAAATCATTAGATATCAAAATTACACGGAGTTTAAAATTCTACCAAGTCGAGATCCTTAAATATCAAAATTCTAAATATGTTCTATTGAAGAAAAGTTACTAATTACTAAAGCAAATAACTATGAGTTTTCCTGATTTCTTTACTGCAAACATTATTTCTTCTGGACTACAATTCCAACACTCACTCATATAAACCAGAAAGATAATCAGATATGAAAAATCAGATTATTGTGGTAATGCAAAAACTGAAAACCCAGTGGAAAACAAAACCTCTTTTACCCATCCATCAACTCCCACTAGCAATTTAATCCCTCTACCACTACTAATTCAACCCCCTCAATCCCCACCCAAGATGGGGAGGGAACGGTTGGGCACAATTAAACGGTAACTTCGCAGAAGTCATCAAAGTAACCATTCCCTCCGAGCCCAGGAAATGCACGCGCTTACCATCGCTAAAGGCTGGGGACCGAGCGCCTCCCAGGTCTCCACGATCGCCCTTGGGAGGCCGCCCCGGCCGTCCGCGGCCCTCGCAGCTCTGCGGGGACGTCCTAGGGGAAGTGGGGGCGCGCTTGGCTGCCGCGGCGAATCCCAGGCGGCTCGCGGGCCCCTCTCAGGCCCGGCCCGGCGCGTGGGGGCGGAAGTGCTGTAAAAGGGTCCTAGCTCTCCCCGCGCGCGCAGGCGGCACCCTGGGCCTTCCTACCGCGCCGCCCTGTGAGCCCCGGAGGCTACGGGCGGAGCGGGGCTACGGCGGAAGGGGAGTGCCGAGGCGCGGCCTAAGCTTCCCTTCCCGGACATCGCCCGGCCTCACCTGCTTGAGTCGAGAGACGAGCACAGTCTTGACTCCGGTGATGTCTAAGTTCCGCCGCTTCAGCTCAGACTTGAGATCGATTACCCGCAGATCGGTGATCTTTTTACCTTCTCCCTGACCTGAGGCAGTCGCGGATGCCACAGCACCGGTAGCGGCAGCCATTTTAGGAGAGCAGCGCACTGCCGAGGCAGCAAGTGGGCTGCAGGGCGGCGGCAGCACCAGCAACAACTTCGGCCCAGGCCTTGGCGGCCGCCGGCGCCGCGCAACACTGCGCACAATGAGCCGCTGGCCCCGCCCCCTGTCCGCCACCCTAGCACAACCTGCAGCCGCAGCCAGCACCCGGATGACGGGTGCGCGTGCGCACTGGTGCAGGGGGACGGCCCCGGGGCGCTCGGAGAAGCGGGCGGCGGCCACCTGAGCAGTGCGACCCCTTGCGTGGGCCGGGAGGTCAGGCAAGTCTAACCGCACCAAAGTCTGCCGCGCCGCCGTTCCCGCCTGCTTCGTTAGCCATTTTCTTGCAACATCTGGAGTCTTGAGCAACAACAATGTGCTAGGCGCTACCCGATTTAGACAGATCGCGTGTTACATAGCACAAACCAGGGAGGCGTATACGCTCTCTGAATCTCTCCCAGAGAAATACTTTATCAGCTCTGCTGAATAACTGAAAAATGTGACCAGTGTGCATAGGCCCCCGATGAACTAGTTTCACTAAATTCCAGGGTCTGAAAGGAACTCTAGGGGTGTTAATGCAAATAATACAGAGGGCTGACCTGTGTGATGTGTGCTACTACTGGCTCTCTCAAGGGAAAATCAAGCCTTCTGTCCAAGGCTTGTTCCAGGACTGTTCGGTTTACTTGAGAAAAAAGAAAATATCGCCTCTGCATTGGCTTCGGCTTGCCATCCTCCCGGGTGGATCTGATGGCTCAACAAAAAAACTGTTCAATGAATGAGGAAATTCATTTATAAGTACTTGTTGCCACCTCATATGTAGTGTTCACTGTTTTGTCCACCCTCCCCCCAAATTAGGATTCCGAGAACAGTGACCATCTTATTATGGAGGAACGGCCTGTACAAGTGAGTACCTATTCATAATTTTAACCAGTTTTATTAATCATCAAAGCATAAGCATTTATGGAATTAAACTATTCTATAAATTCCATAAATTAAGTATGATGCACAGTTAAATATACTGGCATTTCCTGGTTTTAAAACTTAAATTAATGAGGCCTGGCTCACTTTAGGTTGCTTTTTCTGGTTTGACTAAGTAGATCAAAAGAAGACTGGACATTATAAGATAATACATGACATTCGGATACTTCTTTACATTTTACAATGTACTTTGACATACAGTAACCCGCTTAATCCTTCCCAACGTTGTGAAGTAAATCTCTGCAAGACCTAGAGGGATTACATGATTTGTACATGTTCACACAATTAGTATGTGGCAGAGATGGTGCTCAAATCCAGGTCTCCTGATTCTAAATCCGGTTCTGTCTCTACTAAAACAATGATTTCACAGTCACAGAATTTTAGAATTCAAAGGGTCTTTACAAATCTTTTTTTCTTTCTCTTTTTAATAGATGAAGATATAAAGAGACTTACCTAGGGCTAATTATTGGCCAACTTGGCACTAAAACTCCGATCTTATTCCAGTGTATTTCCTACTCTGCCACCCTCTGTAAATCCCCATTGAAACATAATTATACTAACCAAAAGCTAACAGTAATTTAAAGAGAATGAGTTTTCTTTGGCTGTCTTTTTTATATATAACTAAATCTAACAATGGCAATTTCTAAAATGAAGAAATTTGCTTTCTAATATTGTACACTTGAGAGGGACACATCTCTCGTGTAATATTCTTGTCAAATATGTTTAACCTAAATCTGGTCATTAGGAAACAGTGAAACAAAGTTCAAATTAGGTGTGGTAATGGATGATGGTGATGGTTGCACAACATTGTGAATGTAATTAACACCATTGAATTATATATCTACATGTAGTTAAAGGGGGGGATTTTAAGTCATGTCTATGTTACTAAAATTAAAAGTTTTTTTTAAAGATTTACAGAAATGAAAAGCAATATTCTTTTCACTAAAGTTTTTCATTGGAAAGTATAACTTTTCATAAAAATGTAATTTATATTAACATGTAATAGGTTGATTGTCATTTTTAATAAATTGATAAATATTTTGAAAAATAGGATATTCTACAAAGTAACTGATCTGGACTCTTCAAAATATCAATATTATGAAAAAAATTATAGAACTGTTCTAGAATAAAGATAACTAAAGAGACATGACAACTAGATGTTACACATGGTTGGGGTTTTGTTCCTGGATCAGAGAATAAAAAACCAATAAGGACATTTGGGGGACAATTGGGAAATTCAACTAAGTATTGGGTTGTATTATCATATCAGTGTTAAATATCTGTGGTGTCATATCATGGATATTTAAAATGTCTTAGTTTTAGGAAACACATGCTGAGAAACTTAGCAGTGAAGAATTATTGTCTACAATTTACATTCAAATACCTGAGAAAAAAAAAGAAAGCAAATGTGACAATATGTTACCAGTCACTAAAGTAAATGTAGCAAAGCAGTAACTGGGGAAAGAAATGTGGTAAAAAGTTAACAGAGAATCTAGGTAAAGGTTATAAAGTTGTACATTGTACAGTATTCTGTTTAAACTTTTTTGTAAGTTTGAAATTATTCAGAGTAGACTGGGGGAAAAACTATATATAAATCTAATTTTTTCATAGTAGAGAAAAAAATAAAGTGGAGATAAACTATTATTTCACTTCTAAAATATAAGATATTTAATTTTGTCATTTCACCTTTGATTCTTGTTTTTTTACTTATCTAAATAATTTTCTTTTTAATGACAGTTTCTTTAATACAATAAATGTTTTCCTGTATCAGTCTTTTAGTAAAAATATTTAGGTGAAGGAATACAATAATTTTTCTCAATATTCGATATATTATTTGGATGTTTCTTTTCTCCTAAAGCTGAAAGCCCTAGCTCCCATTTCTTGCAAATATACTAGACAATATTATGGATATGATCAAGACTTGCACTCCTCCAACTACACTTAACTTTACATGTCTATGTTTCTGCATGGAGAATACTGTTCAAAAATAATGATAACCTGTATTTTGTTTATAAAGCCTCTTGCCATTTACTGAACACTTTTGCACTCATTATGTCATTTTGTTTTTATATGAATTCATCATTCAACAAATTTTTATTGAGTATTTACTATCCTCCAGACATACCAAGCCCTGGGAAGAAAATTATTGCCTTATTTATCTTATTCACCATGCCATTGTAAGAGCTCCTAACACATGGTAGACATCAGTAAATATAGATTGCTTGAAGGAAAATGGAAACTGGCCTGTCTTAAGAATCTTACATTCTGATGACAAAGTAAGACTAAGCCATTAATTTTTAAAATCATTAAAACATGTGTAAAATCACAACTGTAGCAAGTGCAATGAAGGAGAGGAACACAGTGGTCTGCAAAATAGGAAAATTTGCCATTAGGTATAAATAGAATTATCCTCATTTTGTAGAAGAGAAACCTGAGGTTCAAAATTATCCATAACTAGTCCAAGAGCATAGTGTAGTAAGTGGAAGAGCCAGGATAATTCCAAATCCATTGCATTTTTTACTATAATATCTTATTTTCCATCAAAGTTTATTTGCATTCTCCAAGAGAGTTTCCTTTCTCCTAATGCTAAGCTGTCATCTATACCATTCACTATTTTTTGAGACTTTAATCTCTGCTTACTGTCTTCTTATCAACATTATCATTCCATTCCACTACCTTCATGTAGGCTTTTTAACCTTTCTTATCTCAAAACGTCTTTCCTTAGCCCAGCTATTTCCTATTGGCAACAGCTGCATTATTGTTTCCTTTTTCTAATGGAAAGTGCATCACTTCTAGTAATGACTGAGGAGGTAAATTAGATAGTTGCTCCTCTGATAACAAAAAAGCTTGGAATATATATATATGATACCTTTTTAAAAGCATCAAAGAACTAACAAGATAGTGAGAAATTATTAAGCCAAAATTTGAGAGGAAACTGAAGTCTAGAGAGGTAAGCCTAGCCTTTGGAGTAAAGAGGGATATTTGCTAATGCCAAAGAGGAAACTGATATATCAAGTGCCTCTTTTGAGAGACTTGAGTGGCAAAAGGTACAAAAATTGTAGTCCAGGGCCTGCAAAGGGTGAAGGCCTTGATGAGTTACCCCAAGTTAGGTGTAGGAACATAAAGGACTACCTTCAAGGAATAAAGATGAACTGGAAGTAAGAAAACCCTTGCATGGACTGCAACCCTGCCTGATGTCATTCTAGTGACAGGAAATCATGTCCCAAAATGTGTCATGTTAGTCCCACTGCTGCCTGGCAGAAGCAAATGGAAATTATCCCTGAAGGAGGAAAAAGAAACATTATCTGAGGCCACAAATTGTTTCTAAAAATTATTTTTTAATTACAGTGTCTAGCACTCAGTCAGGCTCACAAGATCACATAGTTGGGAACCAGAACAAACAACAGACAATAGAAATAGGTCCTAGGTACTTTGGATAGTGGAGTTACTAGACACAGACTGTGAATAAGCAAACAAGCAAAAACTAAAAACTAAAGAACTTCAAATTATAAAATACCATTACAGATTTCCAAAAAAAAATGAGCAGAAATTCTAGAACTGAAAAATGAAATAAAACTAAGAAGTCAGTGAATAGATTTTTCAGTTGATTAAACAAAATTGAAAGAATTAGTGAGTTGGAAGAAACTATTCTGAATGAACCATGGAAAGACAAAAAGATGGAAAGTATGTAACAGTCATATTAGTCAGGAACTTAGTAGGAAAATATTTCACACTCGAATAATTCAAGGAAAATTTAATGAGGGGGTTTTTAACAAAGGTGTGGTCATGTGTTTTAGTTTCCTGGGTGCCAAACAAATACCATATGATAGGTTGGCTTAACAACAGGAATTTATTGGCTCATGGTTTCAGAGACTACAAGGCTTGGTTCCTCCTGGGATCCGTATCTTCTGGTTGGCTGACAATCTTTGGGCTTCCTTTATGTGGCGATGTACATGGTGGTGTCTTCTCCTTTTTCTTCCAGTTTCCATTGACTTCCAGCTTCTGGCTGCTCCCCATGACACTCTGTGGCCATCTCCACATGGCCTCCAGTAATAGGATTAAGACCTGTCCTGATTCAGTTGGGCTGCATCTTAACTAAAGAAACCTCATCAAAAAGTCCTATTTACAATGGATTCACACCTGCAAGAATGGATTAAGATCATGTTTTTCCAGGGTATATAACTCCAAGCCACCACAGCAAGGTTTAGGGAAATCACAAAATATATTAAGTACACTTGGATTACCATCAGTGGAAACTGTTACCACCCCTAAGCCTTGAGAGGAAAGGAGAAAGAATGGTTACTAGAATCCAAAAAGGGCAACTGTATGGAGAGGGCTCCATGGTGGGACCTGTGACTGCAATAGAGGGATACAGCTAGTAACTCCACAGTAAGGAAGCCTTGGGGAGATAAATACACAGACCTCACCTTTTTCCACACTAATTTCCTGTCAGTGCTTCCCATTGGCCAAATGCACCTGGAAGCCTAAAGTGAGAGTAAGGAAACCAATTGATGTGTTCCTAAATATCTGTCTTTGTGGACATGAAATAAAGTGGGAGAGGGTAGAGAGAAGACTAGGGTAAAGGGATAAACTGAAGATGTTCAGAATAGACAGTAAAAATATGGAGAGGATATAAAGAGAAAGTCTAACAGATTTCCAAAAGGAGAAGAGAATGGGACCAAAATTATTTTTCTAAGAATCTTCTAAAACTTGAAAGACATTGATCCATAGATTAAAGAAGTTCAACAAAGCTCAAATAGGATAAATTTTTAATTCATACACCAAGGCATATATTAGTAAAACTAAGAAAATCAAAGAGAACATTTTAAAAGCAAGCAGAAAACAATTAGATTGCCTTCAAGGGAGCAAATACAGGACTGAATGCTTACTTCTTAACAGCAAAAATTGAAACAAGAAGACAATTGAATGATAAGTTCAATATACTTAATTGCTAATCTCAAACATTGTGAGAATTAATCACTAGAAGATTTGCACTATAGGAAATACTAAATGGTACTCTTTAGACAGAAGAAAATGATCCAAGAAAGAAGGTCAATGATGCCTGTTATAATTTCTAGAGTAACCAATATTCAAATATTTAAAGAATTTATAGCCTTCACATCTATGGCCAATTTATTTTTTTTTTTTTTAGTTTACCTTAGTTTTTTTTTTTTTTTTTTTTTTTTTT
>PVKY010009743.1:0-13105 GCA_004027775.1 Bradypus variegatus
CACTCCCCCTTTCAGGTCCAGGTTCGATTTTGCCCCGCCGGTCGGGACATATTTGGAATTGGTTCTCTATTCTAATTAAATTCAAAGGCACTAATGATTCTATTTACAACATTCAAGATGGCATTGCTGATCCATGGTGTGAGCTGGCAATAGAGATATGCAAAATATCACCACTGGTATGGCTACTCAAATGCTTATAACAGGCAAAGCTCTGGCTGAGAGTGTTTTTGACACCTTAACAGAGTTTTGTTGAGTCAAAACGTATAATGATGCTGGCTGGTTGTTCCTAAATACATTGGATACAGTTGTAAAAGAAAGGGATGAGCTCAGATCTTCAGATTCCCAACTTAAGTGCTACATGAAGGATATGAAATGTTTCTTCGTATGCCTTGAAAGAAAATCTTATTTCAGGTAGCTGCAGACTTAGGCAAGTAGCTGAATTACAACAAAAACTAAATTCCCAACCTTACAAGGTGTCTCCTGTTAAAGTGAGGGCAATAATTGGAAAGTAATGGTATCCTGAAAATTGGAATGGGGACATATGGGTTGATAAAGATGGCAGTGGGGACACTGAAACCCTAGATTCTGCTGCCTCTTGCCAGATAAACCTCTAATGGTCTGCTCTGAGGAATCAGCCTCCCCACATCCAGTTTGCCCTGAGTAACCAGCCTCTAGACTTCCAGTCTGCCCTGAGAATATGCCATCCAACATCCACCTGAGGAGATAAACCTTGCTGCTGCTGATAAACATGTAATCACTGAGGGAACAGCCCACACACCTCTGTCTGAAAAGATTAATCCTGTTTCACCATATGAAACTGCAATGGAATGTCCTGAGGTAGTTGGCTTGCAAGACATTTGTAACTCTTCTTGGGATCCACCCTTACCACCCCTCTTTTCTTTCGGAACCATAACTAGAGTGAAATCCCAACCAAACGGTAAGATACAAAGTGTGACTCAAGAGGAGGTGTGCTGCACCCTAAAAGAACTGCATGATTTTTCCAATTTATATAGACTGAAATCAGGGGTATGTATATATATACATATATATATCTTTATATGGGAATGGATATTAAGGGTGTGGAATAATGGTAGAAGAAATATAAAGTTGGGCCCACTAAGCAGAGATTCTGGATTCAATATGTAGCTGTAGGAGTTAGAAAGGGCTCTAACAGTTTGTTGGGGTGATTGGCTGAAGCATGTACCAAAAGGTGTCCTACACTGCCTGAGGTCGAAATGCCTGAACTGACCTGGTATAATGTAGATGAGGGATCCAAAAGCTTAGTGAGACTGGAATGTTAGAATGAATTTACAATGTAAGACCTGCTCAACCACTGCAGGAATGTCCAGAGGACACACCTTTCACCAGAACCCTGAGGAATAAATTTGTAAGACTAATTCCATCTTCCCTGAAGAGTTCTGTGGTTGATATTTTCTGTAGGTTAGATATTACTGTGGGAACTGCTACCACCAAACTTGGATCTTAAATTCGATGGGAATGATAGGATCCCAAGTTGGCAGAAACCAGTGGCCCCACTTAATCAACAAAGACAAGGTGGTCATGGCTACCATAATGGACAGCAGACTACAGTAGTAATCAAATCAAAATAAGTCTATGATGTTGGCTAGTAGATCACGGGTTACTTAGAAGTAAAATAGATGGGAAGTTCTACTAAATTCTTACTTGATTTGTATAAGCAGAAGAGTTCTAGAGCAAGTAACAAAAGTCTAACACGAGCTATAAAAACTGAGAATCATGGCCCCTTCCCTTGATCAAATTGCAGACTTGAGACAGTTTACAGACCCAGAGGCCCTTGACTAAAAGAAAGGCTGGGTTCCCTTGGTGAAGGACCATCCTATACTGCCAAAAATTTATACTGTTAATTTTCCTCTTAGCCTTCCCCAAGGATACCTACAGCCTTTTACCTGGGTAACTGTACATTGGGAAAAAAGAAATGATCAGACATTTTGGGGGGTTATTAGATACTGACTCAGAAGTGACATTAATTTCCAGGAGACACAAAACATCACTGTTGTCCACTAGTCAGAGTAGGGGCTTACTGAGGCCAGGTGATCAATGCAAGTTTAGCTCAGGCACATCTCACAGTGGATCAGTGGGGTCCCCAGACCCATTCTGTAGTTATTTCTCCAGTTCCAGAATGTATAATTGGAATGGACATACTCAGCAACTGGCAGAATCCCTAACTTGGTACCCTGATTTGTGGAGTGAGGGCTATTATGGTAGGAAAGGAGAAGTGGAAGCCACAAGAACCATCTCTACCTAGCAAAATAGCAAGTCAAAAGCAATGCTGCCCTTAAAAAAAAAAGAAGTGTCGGAGAGGATGGGGTGAAATTGGATCTTTACTGCATTGCTGGTAGAAGTGTAAAATGATGCAGCCACTATGGAAAGCAATATGGTGGCTCCTCAAAAAACTAAACTTAGAATTACACGTGACCTGGCAATTTCACTTCTGGGTAAATACCCAAAGAAAGTGAAAACAGGGTCTCAGATACTTGTCCATCAATGTTTACAGCAGCATTATTCACAATAGCTAAAAGATGGAAACAACCCAAGTGTCCATCAACAAATGAACAGATAAATAAAATGTAACACATACACACAATAGAAAATTATTTGGCCATAAGAAAGAATGAAGTTACGGGACATGCTGCAACATGTAAGAACCTTGAAAACATTATGCTCAATGAAATAAGCAAGGCACATATGAACATATATTGTACGATTCCACTTATATGAAATATCTAGAATAAGTAAATTGATAGAGACAGAAAGTAGATTAGAGGTTACCAAGGGATAAAGAGAGGGAAGAAAAGGGGGTGAGTTAAAAACAGGAAAGCTTTCTTGCATTCACCCTTGCCCTTGCCCCACTCCCTCCCTGGCTCAATGGCAGCCTGGAAGTCAACAGCCAGTGTTTCCAGTGTGGTTCTGGAGCGGACTTTGTTTGCAAATTATTGTGTATGCTTGTTTAAATCTGCTGGGTGGCAACCTGAAGGACTGTCACAATGCACTGGTCTCTGTTTCACTGATCTCAGAACTTGTTCAGGGCAGGAAAAGCTGCAGGCAGAACACTAAAAGGCTAAGGATCAAACTTCAACCTCCTGGGGCAAAAGATCATGTCTCAGACATATAATAGACACACATAAGTGCCAGGAAGAAAAACTGAGGACAGTTTCTTTGAGATATTATGGCATTTAAATGCACCTGTTCATGGGGAAATTTAGAAAGCCACACGCATACCAAGGGTAAGATATATGCTCAGAAAAGACGTGAGAAAATCCTAAGCTTTCACCTTGAGCTGATTTCTATGCTTTAGTGCAGCTAAGTATCAAAGAATGACCCAGCACAGAGCAATCCTCCAAAGACTTCTGCGGTATATGTTTATAATTGTTATATCTTCTTCATGAATTGAACTTTTTATCAATACATTATGTCCTTTTTTGTTTCTTCTAACCTGTTTTCACTTAAAATCTATTTTGACTGATTATAATACAGCCATCCCAGCTTTCCTTTGGTAATAATTTGCAAAGAATGTCTTTTTCCATCCTTTTACTTTCAACCTCATTGTGCATTTGTATTTACAGCAAGTCTCTTGTAGACAGAATGTAAACGAACTGTTTTTTTAAATCCATTTTGCCAATCTCTGCCCTTTAGAGTTTAATTCATCTACATTTAAAGTAATTACTGATAAGAAAGGACTTCTGCCATTTAGCTATTCGTGTTTTTTTTCCCTTAGTTCCTCCATTACTGTCTTTTTTTGGGTATTTAGTTGAAATCAAATATGGTATTTTGCTTCACAGTATTCTTCTAAGATGTCCACATACACCATCACATTTGATAACCATCAAGGGAGACTTATCATGTTATACAACAGAACTCTTAAGACCCACAGATAATAAACTTGCTTAAGGCTACCGAGCTACTCAATGCTGAGGCCAGTGCTTGAACTCTGGTTACATTTCACCACAATGCTGTTGTTGGTCTTTGGAATCCCCACATTTGAAGTTAGTCAAGGCTCTGCATTTATTAGAGGCATGATCCTCAGAAGTTTGACATTCTCCCAACCTCAGATTCCTTCTCTGTAATATGTGAATCTACTCCCCACCTTGCAGGGATTTTGTGAATTTATGTATGTAAAACAGAGTTGGGACATTGATAAAGGATATATATAGATAGATAGATATGTGTGTGTGTGTGTGTGTGTTTGTGTAGGGATGCCTAAACATTAAATATATATACACATTTAAAAATATAGACATATGTACATTAAATATATATATGTATTTTAAAATGCAGACATATGTACATATTTTAAATGTGCATTTAATAAGTACATATTAAAAATGTATACATACATATATGCAAGGATGCCTAAACAAATATATATATCAATATATTATGTCCTTTTTTGTCTCTTGTAACCTGTTTTGACTTAAAATCTGTTTTGACTGATTATAATATATCCATATTATATTTATATTTAAACAGTAAATATATTTAAACATTCAATATATTTTAACATTAAACATATGTATATTTAATGTTTAGGAATTCCTGTACATTATATCTATAATATTCTAGGGTCAGATTCAAAGGACTCCTCAGATCTTCTGAGGCTGAACATTCCCATTCCCTATGATACAGCAGTTCTACTCCTAGGTGTATCTCCCACAGAAACGCACATACATGTTTGTCAAAAGACAAGTTCTTTAATGTTCATAGCAGCACTATTCCTAATAGCCAAAATGGAAACTACCAAATGCCCATTGGCAGTACAATGAGAATGAAAGACGTACAACACCACCCAACAATATGGATGAACCTCACAAACACAACGTTAAGTGGAAATAGCCAGACACTAACTAGACATACTGTTTCGCTTCCATAAAGAACAACGAAAGGAAAAAATATCTCTTGGTGTTGGGATCAGGACAGGGTGCCCTTGGGGAAGGGAGAAGTGGCTGGAGTAGGCATGAGGGTGGCTTCCGAGGTGCTGGTAGTGATCTGTTTCTGAATCCGGGTGGTTACTCGGGTATGTTCAGGTGTGAAAATCCATTGAACCGAACACTTAAGATTTTTGCGCTTTACTGTATGTAAGTTTACTGCAATAATTTTTTTTAAACCTGCCCTTTTCACCGGAAGGTGGAATTCCTGGAATTCTGCATGCACCTTAGTCAGCTCCCCTTTCACCTGCTCTGCAACCTGTGTGAAACGAATGGATTGCCCAATTTTCACTTCAAAAGTGAGTGTTTTTCTGGACAGATAAGCGTCCTCAGGCACTGATTCAGGGCCACGCCCAGGTCCTAAACACGCCCCTGCCCAGGGCCTGGAGAAGCAGCCTGATGACTTTTACCTCAGCAAAGTCCAGGGTGCGGAGTCCTCGGGTCTGAAGCGCCCAGACGCCTCCTGCGGCAGCTCAGCCGCCCGACGCACCAGCGCGCACCCCACCGCCTCCCAAGGGACTCTGGCTGTGGCCTCCCACCTCCCCGCCCGGCGTCCAGAGGCGGCAGCGCGCGGCCCGGATGGCGGCGACCGTGACCCTGGAACCCCCGGGCCTCTGCTGCTGGGACGAGCCAGTGCGTATCACCGTGCGCGGACTGGCCCCGGGTCAGCGGGTCACGCTGCGCACCTCTCTGCGCGACGAGAAGGGCGCGCTCTTCCGGGCCCACGCGCGCTACTGCGCGGATGGCACCGGCGAGCTGGACTTGGCGCGCGCGCCCGCTCTGGGCGGCAGCTTCGTGGGGCTGGAGCCCATGGGGCTCTTCTGGGCCCTGGAGCCTGAGAAGCCTTTTTGGCGGTTCTTGAAGCGGGACGTACAGACGCCTTTCACCGTGGAGTTAGAGGTGCTGGACGGCCACGACCCCGAGCCCCAGCGGCTGCTGAGCCGAGCGGTGCACGAGCGTGGCTTCCTGCCGCCAGGGGTTCGGAGGGAGCCGGTGCGCGCGGGCAGGCTGCGCGCCACGCTCTTCCTGCCTCCAGGTGAGCGCTGGCTGCTGGGGGCGAGGGCGGTTTCGGGTGCTGCCCGCGCTGGAGTTAGGCTTTGGGGCACTGTCAGGAAAGTCCGACATTGACTTAGTGGCCACAAAACCGAAATGGAGGATTTAGAAAAGTTAGGCTCTGTGCTTTGCGTTTTAGTTGCGTTATCTCATTTAATCTCCACAATAGCCCGATGAGTCTGTACAGATGAAAGATCAGGTTCAGGGGCGGTAGGTATGCTGCCCGCTTGGCTATAAACCACCATCCTACAGATCTGTACAAGCACCAGCCCGACCAGGCTTCTGCAATATGCTGGTCAAAAGAAGCTATTGCCATGTCGCTCTTCTGTAATGCCCTGGGCACATTGCGCCTCCTCTCTACTTCTTCATGTCTCCCTCAACCACAAATCACACTTCAGACTTTACTGCCTTCCTCGCCTAAGGACACCTCTGGGTATTTTTCTTTCCTCTCTCTCTAACATCTAAAGTAACAGTACACAAAAACCCAGAATGCTTTGTTTTAGATTCTTAATTCTATGTCCAATCCTCTTAACAGAAGCCGTTTCAGAACCCTGTAAATCAACACTGTCTAAAATGTGAAATTCCTCTTTCCATGATATACTCATTAATGAGAGGCTGTTTATTACTCTCCCTTACACAGGCTAAAGATTCTTAGAACCTTGCAGATAAGTTATCATAGAATCAAATGGAGGGTAAAATCAATAAGAAGTTATCTTTTGTTTTGGTTTTTCTCGCCCCAAAGAGCTTGTATCCCTTTTCAATAGTGACCCAATGATCCATTTTCTTTCCTTTGAGTCATAGGAACCTGGTAAATAATTAAGAAAGGTCTCTAAAAGGAAAGCAAATTTAGATTTTATAATGCCTTTGTTTTATAATATTGCCTTCTGTAGGACATGGACCTTTCCCAGGGGTCATTGACATCTTTGGTACTGGAGGGGGCCTGTTGGAATACAGAGCTAGCCTTCTGGCAGGCCATGGCTTTGCCACGTTGGCTCTAGCTTATTATGACTTTGAAGATCTACCCAAGGAATTCGACAAAATACAGATGGACTACTTTGAAGAAGCCCTGGACTACATGCTTCAACACCCCCAGGTTTTTCTAATGTCCTTTACTTCATCAGTCTCTCTAGAATTATCTGCAGAGAGATCATTGCTGTTCTGCTTTTCTTTAATAGGGGAGATTTCTTTGAGAGACCTCCTTGGCTTTAGGTGCTTATTATTTCTACTTTCTCTGTCAGTTGGATTAATTATGTAGAATTAGTCATAGAATCCATGTGAGATTTTATTTAAAGGATTAGTAATATTAAAATTCCTTTGTAATGCAAATGCTGCTTCTGACTTTTCTTTGCATGCATGTTGTTAATCTTCTAATATTCTGGTATGAAAGTATGTTCCCAGATTTTGATCACAACTTGCACACTCCTTTTCAGAGGCTAAAAAATATTTACTTCAACCCTGAAGTCTTACTTTGTTTCTATAAAGTTAATTGTTTGCCTGTATATTTAAATGGGGTCTGAAGAGGGACTCACTTCTTGGAACAGAACTTGGTTCCACATAGAATTGGATACCCAGTACCCTTAAAACTTGAATCAGGCTCACCTGAACGAGGCCCCCCTAACTTGACAGGCCCCATGGCTCAGCATTTTCTAGTGGATGGTTCTGCGCAACATTTGTAACCAGTACCCAAATTTCCCAATGTATTTAAGATTTGTTTGCCATGTATTCAGCCATTTATTCTTTATGTGGGAAGCAGCTGTCAACTGAGGTTGATTCTCTTGGGACCAATTGACAAATTAAAGCTAGCAGCATTTCCAGTTGCATTTTAGAAAGATATTTTTGAATTGGATAGGTTCTTGACTCTTCTCTCTTCTTTTCTTCCAGGTAAAGGGCCCAGGCGTTGGGCTTCTGGGCATTTCTCTAGGGGCTGATATTTGTCTCTCCATGGCCTCGTTCTTGAAGAACATCTCAGCCACAGTTTCCATCAATGGATCTGGATTCAGTGGAGACAACACCATATGCTACAAGCAGACTAGCATCCCACCATTGGGCCATGACCTGAAGAGAATCAAGGTAGCTTTCTCAGGTCTCTTGGACATTGTGGATATACGAAATGATATTGTAGGAGGATGTGAGAACCCTAGCATAATGCCAATAGAGAGGGCCCAGGGGCCCATCCTCTTCATTGTTGGTCAGGATGACCATAATTGGAGGAGTGAGATCTATGCCCAAATAGCCTCTGAACGATTACAGGCCCATGGAAAGGGAAAACCCCAGGTCATCTCTTACCCTGGGACTGGGCATTACATCGAACCTCCTTACTTTCCCATGTGCCCAGCCTCCTTGCACAAGTTACTGAACAAACCTGTGATCTGGGGTGGGGAGCCCAGGGCTCATTCTAGGGCCCAGGTGGATGCTTGGAAGCAAATTCTAACCTTCTTCCACAAATACCTTGGAGGTGTCCAGGGGAGAGCTTCCTCCAAATTGTAATTCATTGCTCTGTTGTTGACATGAGAGATTCAAGGCCAGATTATTAGTGTTTAATAACCTCATGTGAATCATTTGCTCCTGGATAACATTAAATTCATGTCATTGGCATTATGTATTTTTGGTACCTTTATTTTTCCCATTTATTTTGAGGTAATTTCAGACTTTCAGGACAGTTGCAAACTGTCCAACAACTCCAACTAACCCCCACATCCAGATACCTAGATCTACAAATTTTGACATTTTGCCACTTTTGCCCTCCTTTCCTTCCTTCCTTCCTTCCTTCCTTCCTTCCTTCCTTCCTTCCTTCCTTCCTTCCTTCCTTCCTTCCTTCCCTTCTTTCTCTTTTTTTCTTTCTATCTTTGATCATTTGAGAGCAGGTTGCACACATTATAATCCTTGAATATATAATACTTCCATGTACATTTCTTACAATGATATTCACTTTTGTAATACCTTAAGGGCACTTATCAAATTCAAGAAATTTAACATTGATATAAAGCTTACATCCATTTTTTCTCATATCTCAATAATGTCCTCTTGAGCCTTTTCTCTTCTATTCTTAGATCCCATCCAGTATCAGGTCTTTCACTTAATTGTCATTATTTCTTTAGTTCCTCCTTTTCTTTTGACTGAAACATATATACAGAATAAATCTTAACATCTCTACCCCACCTAAGCATAGGGATTAATCACATTCACCATGTTGCTATACCCCCACCATCCATTACTAGAACCTTCCCTCCACTCCAAACAGAAAGCCTATACTCATTTTGCATTAACTCCTCGTTGCCCCTTCCTCCCACTTCTGGTAACCTATATTCCACTTTCTGTCTCTATGAGTTTGCATATTCTCTGAAATTTGCTTTGTGGTTACCCTGGGGCTTAAATTTAACATCATAAATGTATAATAATCTCACTGCTTACCTTCAATAGTATTATCAAAAGAACTGCTACTGCAAATAGAAAAAGACAGTTTTTTAACAGAATAAGAAGTCACAAATTGCGTAACACCAAGTAAAGCAGGTATTCTAAAGCTTTTGGGGGAGGGGGCCATTAGGAATTAATTTATAATCCAAAAAAGAGGGGAAATTGTGGTTGACAAGCAATTTCTGTTCTTGTGGCTTATTGGAACATTGGGGCAGTAAGGAAACTTTGTTCAAAGCTGATTGGTCAGAGCTCGGGTTTCTTTTTCTCCTATTTATTGTAAGCTTTAAGTCTGGTTCTCCAAGCCGTGCATACCTGAAGTCTGATTGCGACAGTGCAGGGCATCCATCCTCTGCAACGCCTTTGCCAGCAGCCATTTTTTAACCCAGGGCCTGAAAGTCATTTAGAGTTCCTCTCACAGCATACATAAATATGTTCCTGTACCCTCTCGTCGCCTCGCCTTTATGTAGTTCTTGTTACAAAGTACATATTTATACATTTTGAGTACAAAACCATTGATTTATTCCTACATTTAATGCATTTGCCATCCCATTTACATCCCATAGGAAACAAAAAGTGGAGTTACAAACCAAAAATCCAGTAGTACTTTTCTCCTGATCCCGGGAGGATTACTGTATGTCCTACAGCCAACAATCCCTCATTCCAGGAAGCCACTTGACTGCTCTCCCACTGTTCTCTGAGAAAGCTCGGTGAGCCACTTTCCACTCACAGGACAAGTCCCCCAGGACACCACCATACTGATTAGGTCAGACGTTCGTGCTCCCAGTGTGTGCACAAAGTTTACTCTGCTCCCTTTGGGACCAGGACCAGGGATCTGCACTGGGGGTGTGGGCCGGCTCCACGCTGCATTGATTTTACTAATGTAACTAATGTTTGCAGAAGATTCAGTCAGAAGTATACAATACAAAAAAGTTAAAAACATCCAAATTGTTATAATTAGTGTTTTGTTTTCCAGGTTTTTTCAGATAATGCTTTGAGTCAGAGATGTGCTTAAAGGCTAAGCAAACACTGGGCTATCTTTTCCATTGCCGTGAGAGAAAGGCCATCCAGTATTTGCGGCTGACTCTTCATCTACTCTTAGCAGCGTAGAATTTTCTTTGGCCAAAGTGTGCAGAGGGTATTGATATAAGGAAACTAGACTGACCTTTTATCATGGAGATCATAGAAAAATCTTTTGGGAGGGGGAGTAGGAGAAAAGAACATCTGTCTCTAGAAGTGTTAAGGCTAACCGAGGATGAATAACTAAGACCCTTTCCCCTCTTGCTTCCTGACTCTCAGAATAGACCTTGGAAAATCACCGTGTGAAGTCATAGAGCCATCATTACTCAACTTTCCTTGACATCAGAGTGACACAGTGTCGATGAGTTTACAGTATTCGTCTTTACTAAAAAAGTAAATTAGAGGGAATTAATAAATATGGATGAGAAAATTTTAAATAATGCTAAACATTATTTTTCCCATAGTCAAGGGCAAAGCATTCACAAAATTAAGTCTTTCAACAAAGCTTCCCCTCACACCCCTCCCCTCAGTGGCCTCCAGTGAGACTGTCAAAGATGGACTTTGGTAGTTCAAGTCCTGAAGATCATTGGAAAGGTTTCCCAGGGAGGTGGAGTTGTAGATATGGTTCTCTATTTTTCTAAATGTTAGTAGGTTATATTGGTTTCTTCTCAAACACACACATCTTTCACCAAAGGCATATACATATGCATTTACAGAATCATCTGTTCAAAACTGTAAGATGAAGAGAAACTTTTTTTCTTAACTGCTCTATAGTTTATGAGGGCCCTGCCAACAAGGGGTTTATATTTCATTATTTTGCTGATCTTGATTCATTCTTTTGGTTCATTCTCCTATTCCTTCTTCTGTCCACATTACCACATAGCCTATCTGCCACTTTGTGGGAGAGGAAATGTGCCCCTTTGAGGGCTCCCAAGGATAAGAAACTACTAAACTACTAAACCATATTTTTCAGTGGCTACTCCCTTAGCTGCCCAAAGAACCAGAAGCTTTGAAATTGCTGCTTTATAAGGGCCTGAATAAGTTCCTGGACAAGGAGACATTTCCCTTATCAAAGTGTCAAGTGAGGACAGGGCATTTTTCCTTCCTGATATATGTATGATAAAATGCTAGGTATCCATTAGAGGGAAAGAAAGGCAATCTATTATGGGGTACAAAAGGAAAGTGGGGAGGAGTTAAAGAGTAGGACCTTCAGCTGTTGAATTCTCCAGGGCTGGTCTTGGTTCCTCTTCTTTCTCCATTCTATCCAAGGAGGCTCCTCCATTCCTTTGACTAGCAAGAGCATCTAAGACACAATGGTGCCAAATTTATATTCACAGCCCAAATTTTCCTTCTCAACTCTAAGCCAGTATATCCATTGCCTCCCTTGCATCTCTACTTCTGTGTCACAGAAATCTCAATTTTCAAACCTAAAACTGAGCATTCCATGTCTGTCCCTCCACATTTCTTCCACAAATAAATAGATAAGTAAATAGATAGATAATAGTAAACCCGTGTTCTTCTCCAGGTCTGCCATGTCTCAGTAAATAGCATTGTCATAAACCTAGTTGTTCAGGCTAGAAATCTAGGACTCATTCTTGATTTCTTTTCCACTTCCCACATCTCCATCAGTAAGTCCTGTTCTTACCTCTAAAGACAGTTCTGTCCATGTGAAAACATATGTCCACACAAACAGCTCTACAAAAGTGCTCACAGCAATAGTATTCATGATAACCCCGGAGTGGAAACAACCAAAATGTCCATTAACTGATAAATGGATAAATAAGATGTGGTGCATGCATAATGTAATATTATTTGGCATGAAAATAAATGAAATACTAGTATGTGATACTAATGGTTAAACCTTGAAAACATTATGTCAAAAGAAAGAAGCCAGTCACAAAGGATCACATATTATATGATTCCATTTATGTGAAATTTCCAGAATAGGCAAATCTACAAAATCTACAGACAAGTAGATTAGTAGTTGCCTAGTGCTGGGGGGATAGCAGGACTCGGGGGATGGGATTTCTTTTGGGGGTGATGAAAATGTTCTAAAATTGATTGTGGCCATGGATGCATAACTCTG
This sequence comes from Bradypus variegatus, assembly GCA_004027775.1. NCBI lineage: Eukaryota > Metazoa > Chordata > Mammalia > Pilosa > Bradypodidae > Bradypus > Bradypus variegatus. The sequence goes on from PVKY010009743.1 coordinate 12,532, forward strand.
TGAATATGCTAGAAGTCATAATTATTAAATAAGTATAAAGTAAAATACTATTAATAATTTTGTATAGATTGTAATCAGTATAATTTATATGATAATTTTTAATATTTTAAAAAAATTTAATCAGGTAATTTCCCTTCTTAATAGCCTTCAATGGATTCCCACTATACTTTCAATTAAATGTGAACTCCTTACCGTGACTTACATTATCTGTTCCCCATTTTCTCGCTATCTTTTCTCCTGCAACTCTTTTTCTTTTCTACCATAATTCAACAGCAGTGGCTTATTTAGGGTTTCTAAAACACTTTTACCTCTTTTTCACCTCAGAATCATTATACATACTAGTCCTGCATTCTGGAAAGTGACTCCAGACCTTTCCAAGACTGGCTTCTTTTCAATATCTTATCCTTCTGACTGCAATTTAATTGTTACCTCCTCAAAGAGACCTTGTTTGGTCATTTCGATAATCTCCCCCCACATATTCTCCATCATTGCATATTGTCCCTCTTTTCTTCAAAGCTTTGGAAACAATTTAAAACATATTTTGATCCATGTGTTTCTCCCTGTAGAAGGCAAA
>PVKY010009744.1:0-13104 GCA_004027775.1 Bradypus variegatus
AACTCCAAATAGAATAAATCCAAATAAACCCACTCTGAGACATATTCTGATCAGACTCTCAAATACTGAAGAGAAGGAGCAAGTTCTGAAAGCAGCAAGAGAAAAGTAATTCACCACATACAAAGGAAACAACATAAGACTAAGCTGTGACTACTCAGCCACCACCATGGAGGTGAGAAGGCAGTGGCATGACATATTTAAAACTCTGAGAGAGAAAAATTTCCAACCAAGAATACTTTATCCAGCAAAACTCTCCTTCAAATTTGAGGGAGAGCTTAAATTTTTCACAGACAAACAAATGCTGAGAGAGTTTGCCAATAAAAGACCTGCCCTACTTCAGATACTAAAGGCAGCCCTACCAACAGAGAAACAAAGAAAGGAGAAAGAGATATAGAGAATTTTAATAGACATATATAGAACTTTACATCCCAACTCACCAGGACACTCATGTTTCTCTAGTGATCACAGATCTTTCTACAGAATGGACCATATCCTGGGACATAAAACAAGCCTCAATAAATTAAAACAAAAACAAACAAACAAAAAACAATTGAACATATTCAAAGCACAATCTCTGACCACAATGGAATGCAAATAGCAGTCAATAATTTTTGAGTTGTAACTCCACTATTTACTTTCTACATGATATAAAATACACAAACTCTAATGACAAATCAGTGGTTTTGAACTCAATGTAAAATATGTAATTTTTGAAAGAACTATATAAAGGTGGGGGAATGGAGGAGTACAGGAACATAGTTTATGTGTCCTATTGAAATTAAGTTGGTATCAAATAAAAACAAGATTGTTATGGATTTAAGAGTTTAATTTTAAGCCCCACAGTAAACACAAAGAAATTATCAGAGAATATCACCATAGAGATGAAAAGTAGAGTATGGGTTAAGAGAAATGGGGGAAGGGGCAATGGGGAGTTAAGAAATGAGTGTAGGGTTGCTGTTTGAGGTGAAGGGAAATTTCTAGTAATGGATGGTGGGAAGGTGATAGCATTACAACATTCTAAATGTGATTAATCCCACTAATGGAATGCTAGGGAGGGGGTGTAAAGGGACGATTTAGGCTGTATATATGTTTCCACAATTGAGAAGAAAAAAAAGTCTAAATAGATGACAATTGAATGCCAAGGATGACCCTGGATGGGATCTGAGGATGGAGTACAGGAAGCTCAAAGGGACACAGCTGAGACATAAGGAAAAGGAAATAAAGAATGTAAGCTTTGTATCATTGTTGAATCTCTTGTACTTCTTAGTTGCACTTAATGGGATTGCATAAAAGAATGTTCTTGTTCATGGGAATTGTATATGTGAATTATAGTGTTTGTTCAAGGATGTGTGCAGCTAGCTCCCATATATTCAGAAGACAGAGCAATAGATGATGGATGATAGATGGGGGGGGAGGAGAGAAAGAAATAGCAGTGTGACAACATGTTAAAGTTAGTGGATTGGGGTATCGGGGGGGGTCAGGTAATGCTGGATTTGTATTGTTTTTGCAACTGTTCCTATAACTTTGAATATATTTCAAAATAAAATGTAAAAAAAATTGGTAAGTTTTCCCTTATGTGAGTTTCTTAATTTAACAACAGCAACAAAAATGCTTACTGATTTCACCAACTATTTAGAGATGAATTCTTGGCATTCTGTCCTCCTAAATCCTGTAGAACTCCTATGTTGAAACAATTGCTTCATTTCCACTAAATAACTGGAATGACTCTCTGGGTCATCAGGAAAGCTTGAACCTATGCCCGCCTAAATCCCAATCAAGAATAGAAGAAACAGGAACCTAATCATTTCTCCTCAGCCTGTGGCAAGTCAAGGGAAGAATGTATTTGTGCCAGAGGCTGGGAAATTAAAAAAAAAAAAGCAACTCTTGCTAGGAGACAATTCAAGGTGGCCCCCAGGTGTCCTGGATTTCCCTGTTTCACATGACGGCCTTCTGAGTAATCAGGATCTTCAGCAATACACATTTGAGAAGGCATAAAGCATGGCCACCCCCACCCAAAATACCTCTTCTGGGAGATATCGTATATGTATGTGTCTGCTTCCTCCATCCAGGAACTGGCCAAAAAAGCTTTAATCCCTTGACTCTACAAGAATCTTAAATTTCCAAAATTTACCCCCCACCATCTGCCTGCATCAAATGTCCAAATGTGTCATCTACCAATACTTCACTAATTCCTGAACGGGTTTGGTTGAAGGGCAACCAGGGGAAATGGTGCATGGAGCTAGCATACCCATGGCACTATGGAGGGGCAGCTTGAAAGGAGAGGTGCAGAGATCCTGCCACAAGTGCCACCAAGCCCTGGTCACTCTGTATGCCACCCTCTTCAGGCAGCCACCACTGCCTGCTTGGCCAGCATCAGTCTGTCTTCTCGAGTGAAATGAACACTTCATCCTCTCAATTCCATAAATATCCCTCACACCGCCATGATATGCTCAATACCAGGCCCCAGGCTTGTCTCTCCACGCTCCCTCCTCCCCAGCCCCCATCTCACAGCCCAACTCTGGCCACAGTTCTGAGCGTCGTACACCTTTGCATTGCCACCTAGCTCTCTAGCTTTTGACCACAACTGTATCCCTGCTCTCTCTGTTCCAGCTTCATCTATGCACGTCAAACCTGAGCTGCCAGTGCCCAGGGCATGCAGTACCATTTGCTCAGTCCCTCAGCCCTTGGCCACCCTCCTGGACCCTCCTGGCTTCCAGCCTGCCTCCCCACCCCGCAGTGCTGCTCCCTGGCCACCTCCACAACCTGCTTTCTTCACTCTGCCTCCCAGGGGCCCAGCTTCCCCACATGTAACATGCCATGAAAGGACTAGCTTTCACTGTTTCCCATTTTCTATTTTTATTTATTTATGGCTGGGCTCATTCCATAAAGGCTTTCAGGTAACACATACATTGATCCTACCCTGTTTTTCTCAGATGGGATTCTTAGCCCATGTGGCTTCTCATTCTACCCACTGATGAAACACAATAGTGTCCAAAGACAGTGTTTCCATAAGAAACCAATTCCTGCCCCTTCTAAGACAGGTCAAAAGTAGTGGTGAAGGCAGTTTTCTTGCCAAAACGAAAACAAAGGCTAAGCACGGATCTTGAACTACAAGCCAGAGGCCGCGTGAAATACTAAGACAAGGCAGCTACGCTGTGACCTTTTTATCCCACAGACACTGCTCTCCTGCTCCCCCTGCTGGACAGCGGCCCTGCTGCAATTCTTTCTAAGTCAACAGCCCCAGGCTGATTCCATACCCTCAAAATGCAGACAAACATTAGAGAAGACACAAATGCCAATCACATTTCATTAACTTCAATGTCATCTTAGAGAAAGGGGGCACATCTCAGTGGGAAAAGGCTTAAAACACTTGCCAGACAGACCAGGGTCTGAGTCCTCATTCTGTCACTCTCTAGTTATCTGCTACGAGGAAAGTTATTCTGAGTGTCCCTGAGCCTAAGTTTCCCCATCTGTAAAATGCAGATGATCACACCCGCCCTGTGTGGTTATTGTGAGGATTCCATGAAATAGTACCTGCGATTGTGCCCGGGTGATGGCAGGCATTCGATCCTTACAGTCCCTCTCTTGGCCCCTGAATGGCACGGTCTTGGTGCCTCAGTGACCTCATCTGTGAGACCATGGTAATACCTGCTCAACCTACTCTTGTGAGAGTTGGGCGGGCCAAATGAGAGAACAGATGTGTGTCAAAACTCTTTGTAAACCATGAGGTGCTAGCCTAATTAAATTCACCAAGGAAAACAATACCTGGCTGCCGCTGTGAAGAGACAAAGATGACAATGGCAGTTTTCATCCTTGTGGAGTTTTATAAATTTGTAGATGAAATAAACACGCATGAGAATAACTATGCTTCAAAGTAGAGATTAAGTGGCTTATTAGTTACACAGGAAAAGATCAGTGGGAGCACAGAGGAAAGAAAAATTAGTCAGAGGTGAGGGTGGGGGTGCAGGGAGTCACAGAGGGTTTCATGAGTGTGTCCACACTGGACCTGTCCTAGAAACAACTAAGATTTCATTCAGCAGAAATGAGGAAAGACCCAACAAAAAGTGAGAGCAAAGACACAGAGTCACAGAGGATTCAGGGGAGACAAAGGACTCCAGTTTGGCTGCAGTATGTGATGAGGTGCCATAGTGGGGAATGGGATATAGAAACACAGGTTGGGGCTCTACAGTGTTTGGTGGAATTGAACTTCATAGGGTATAGGCAGTGATGAGCTATCCCGGGTTTGTGAGCAGGATGTCTGAGGAAGCTTACTGAAGACATGTGAAGATTGGCATGGGATGGAGAGAATGAGAGAACACAGAGAAAGGAATTATGATTGCCAAAGAGAGACAAGGGCCTGAAATGATTCGGCAAACACAGGAGGAGATAAAGAATTAAAAAGAGGATACAAAGACAAATGGTATAAACGTAAGGTTTTATATCATATCACTGGAGACGAAGAACCACATATTACCACTCAGTTCTACATGTACCAAAGTAAAAATATCATGAAAGATGCTGTGGGCTCTAATTGATCCTCTTCTTAAGTAATCCACAAAAAGATAATAACAGGGAGATGAAATTATAAAAAGTGCTTCTCTGGCAGGCTTCTAGAATTAATAGGGCACAGGAGGGGTTAGGGTGTAATTAGTCTCTGAGTAGGTAAATTTCATAAATAAATCTCAGCGATAGGCATTCAGCCAATATATACTTAAACAGTTGCTTTGATCATATGCTTAAAATATAGTCTGAGAGCAGCAGCATATCCATTTCTTCTTGTAGCTAACTCAAGATCACCCTGTACAATGGGGAAATTATCTTGGTATTCCCAGATAGATTGGAAAACAGCCAATGCAAAACGAATCTTATTGTTCATCAAATGTTACTCACCCTACTTACTAATTTGAGAAAACAGAAGCAACACACAATTTCAGGATGGCCAACTTATAACAGCAAGGATGAGGCTTTTTCTTCAGTGCACTACTTATTAGTATAATTAACAGATACTAAAATAAGCCGTATCATTAAGCATATGCCCCAAATTAAGACATCTGATTGCTTATACCATGCCATCTTCAAAGGAAAAAAATTTTTCAATTTTTTGCAAGTTTTCTTTTATCAGAAGTCATATATGCTCAATGTGGAAAATAAAAGCATAAATAAAAACAAATGTCATCCAATATACCAATATGCATCCATCGGTATACTTCACTCTAGTCTCTCTGTGCTTAAAAAAAAAGAAGTTAAGATCAGATTATATGGATACTTTTACATCCTGTTGCTTTCCTCATCATTTGAACAAATATTTCCCCCATTTTGTTGAAAACTGGAAGAGTTCACTCAGTATACATACTACTGTAAGAAGCCAACCTAAGAAGCTAATCTGTATTAATTTAGAACTGCAATGAAGTGTTTCAAGGGTCCCCAAAACCACCCTCAGATTCAATGATCCACAAAAAGGATTCATGGAACTCAGAAAAGCTGTTACCCTCACGGTTACAGTTTATTATAGCAAAAACATTCAGACTAAAATCAGCAAAGGAAAAAGATGCATAAGGCATAGCCCAAAAGAAACCAAGCATATCCAAGATGGCAGATTAGGAGAGACAGAGCAAAATATTTCTCCATGAAAAACACTAGATAAAAGGCAGAAAGTGCTCCAGAATAGCAACTCCAGGGTTGTACTGGATGTAGTCTGCTACATCCACAGTGACTGTGCACTTGGTGAAACTGAGAGTCCACATTCGGAGTCGAGTGAGTGAGGCTGCTGGGGAAACAACAGCCACAATGCAGTGGGGGGAAACCTGGGCTCAGCGTTTGGAAGTGGGTTAGTTTAAAATCCCCAAAAGCGGCTGCGGATCCAGCAGCAAGAGCCACGCAGTCGAGCGTGGTGGGGACTGCCTTCCACGCCCCCAGCATTCGCCTCAGTATCTGGCATGGAGATAACCTTTTGCACACCCACAGCTAATTGTCCCAGAACTAGGAATGGCCTGCTGTAGTGAGCAGAGGTCTTTGGAAGTCGGAAGTTACCACATACCGTAGAGACATCTTTTCAGCGGGCTGGGAATGCCCCTGTGTGGCACTGCAGCCAAGAGCTTCCCTTGGGGATTCCACTGGACTGTGATGTTACACAGTCTTCCTCTGCAGCCCTCAAAGATTTCCCGCACGTAAGTCCCAAGGGCCCTACATGAATCCCAGGGACTTGGGGGCCCATAGCAGAGAGAGACTGTGGGGAGCCTGAGCTGAAGGGCTGGACACATGCAACACCTTTAAGACTCCACCAATGGCTGAGAGATATGAGTCTTAAAGCCGTCTTCATTCCCTAACTGCACAGGGCACAGCCCCCACCTTCAGGGCTTTCAGCACCAACTGCACACCAAAATCTGGTGAACTGATTGGACCCCCACAAGGTCTGGACCCCCACTTGCCACATGGACGAAGTTGGGGACAACTGGCTTGAGGGTACTAGGTGGTTCTGGGGTGCCATCTGCTGGTAGGTCAAGTAAAGTGCACTACACTAAGCTGTAGCTCTGAAAAATTATAGATAATTGTTCAAATAAGTCTGCATACACTAAAAATCCCTATCAAGAAAAGAAAAAGCCAAGAGGCCAAAAACAACAAAAAATCTTAAAGTATATGAAGAAATCAGAAGATAAAGATAACCCAAACTCAAATACCCAAATCAAAAAATCAGAGGAGACAGTACTTGGAACAATTAATCAAAGAAGTAATCACAAACAACAAGAACATGGCACAGGATACAAAGGACATGAAGAAGACCCTAGAAGAGCACAAAGAAGAATTTGCAAGAGGAAATAAAAAAATAGATGATCTTATCGAAATAAAAGAAACTGTTTAGATGATCATACTGTGAACAGCTGACTGTATACCATGGATGATTGTATGTTATGTGCATGTGTTTGAATAAAACTGAATTAAAAAAAAAAGAAACTGTTGATCAAATTTAAAAGATTCTGGATATACACAGTACTAGATTAGAGGAGGCTGAGGAAAGAGTAAGTGAACTGGAAGAGTGCAGGCTTGAAAGTAAAAGTACAAAAGGAAGCATAGAGAAAAAATTGAAAAATTTAAAGTGGATCTCAGGGATATGATGAACAATATAAAGGGCACCAATATAAGAATCATTGGTATTCCAGAAGGGGAAGAGAAGGATAAAGGACTAGGAAGAGTATTCAAAGAAATTGTTGGGGAAAACTTTCCAGCCCTTCTAAACAACATAAATACACAAATCACAGATGCCCAATGAACTACAAACAGCATAAATCCAAATAAACCCACTCTGAGACATATTCTGATCAGATTGTCCAATACTGAAGAGAAGGAGCAAGTTCTGAAAGCAGCAAGAGAGAAGCAATTCACCACATACAAAAGAACAACATAAGACTAAATAGTGACTACTTAGAGGCCACCATGGAGGCAAGAAGGCAGTGGTATGACATATTTAAAATTCTGAAAAATTGCCAACCAAGAATTCTTTATCCAACAAAGCTCTCCTTCAAATTTGAGGGAGAGCTTAAAGTCTTCACAGAAAACAAATGCTGAGCTAATTTGCTAACAAGATACCTTCCCTGAAAGAGATACTAAAGGGAGCCCTACCAGCAGAGAAACAAAGGAGTGAGAGGTATGGAAAAGGATTCAGAACTAAAGAGATTTAGTAAGGGTACATTAAAGGAAATAAAGAGAGAGAGGGAAAAAATATATCTGACAAAAAAATATGAACTATCAATATGCTGCCTACAAGAGATTCATCTTAGATACACAGACACAAAGAAATTGAAAGTGAAGGGATGGAAAAAATTTTTCCATGCAAGCTATAGCCAAAAAAAAGCAGAAGTAGCAATATTAATCTCAGATAAAATAGACTGTAAATGCAAAGATGTTTTAAGAGACAAAGAAAGTCACTATATTCTAATAGAAGGGAAATTCAACAAGAAGAAATAACAATTATAAATGTCTAGGCACCCAATCAAAGTGCCCCAAAGTACATGAGACAAACACTGCCAAAACTGAAAAAAGCAATAAATGTGGGAGACTTCAATACATCAATCTCTCCTATAGAGAGATCAACCAGATGGAGGCCAATAAGGAAATCAAAAACCTAAACAATGTGATAAATGAATTTGAGTTAACAGACATATATAGAACATTGCATCACAAATCACCAGGATACACATTCTTCTCTAGTGCTCACGGAACTTTCTCCAGAATAGTTCATATACTGGGCCATAAAACAAGACTCAAATTTAAAAAGATTGAAATTATTCAAAGCACATTCTTTGATCACAATGGAACACAATTAGAAGTTAATAACCATCAAAGATTTAGAACATTCACAAATATCTGGAGAATAAACAATGCAATACTAAACATCAGTGGGTTAAAGAAGAAATAGCAAGAGAAATTGCTAAATATATAGAGATGAATGAAAATGAGAAAACAACATACCAAAACTTATGGGATGCAGCAAAGGCAGTACTGAGGAGGAAGTTTATAGCTCTAAATGCACACATTAAAAAGGAAGAAAGAGCTAAAATCAAAGAACTAATGGAGCAACTGAAGAAGCTAGAAAACAACAGCAAACTAATCCTAAACTAAGTAGAAGAAAAGAAATAACAAGGATTAAAGCAGAAATAAATGACAGAGAGAACAAAAAAAAGAGAGAGAGAATAACTAACACCAAAAATTGGTTCTTTGAGAAGATCAACAAGATTGACAAGCTCCTAGCTAGACTGACAAAATCAAAGAGAGAAGACCAAATAAACAAAATAATAAATGAGAGAGGCAACATTACTGCAGATTCCAAAGAAATTTAAAAAAATCATGAGGATACTATGAACAACTGTATGTCAACAAACTGAATAATGTAGATGAAATGGACAATTTCCTGAGAACATATGAACAACCTAGATTGACCAGAGAAGAAATAGAAGACCTCAACAAATGAATCACAAGCAAAGAGATCCAATCAGTCATCAAAAGCTTCCCACAAGTAAATGCCCAGGGCCAGATGGCTTCCCAGGGGAATTCTACCAAACTTTGCAAAAAGAACTGACGGCGCCCACCTCACTTCCCAGCATCCTCATGCGGCCCGGGCATGCCCAGTGAGGACGCAGTGGCCCTGGCCCTGGGAGAGCCCCGGCAGGAGCTGGTGGCCGGGTGCCAAGCAGCCAAGCTGGCCCACGGCTGGCGAGGGCTGGGTCGGAGTCGGAGCCCGGGCAGCGATGCTGCCGGGTCCTTCATGATGAGAGATTTTGGAATGCTTCTCTCTCCTCTATGTAGTTGGTAGTTTGGGTGGTGAAGAGATGGCTGACAGTGTCAAAACCTTTCTCTGGGACCTTGGCAGGGGAATCAAAGACTCCATCTAGGGCATTTGTACCATCTCAAAGCTAGATGCTAGAATCCAGCAAAAAAGAGAAGAGCAGCAGCGGCAAAGAGCAAGCAGTGTCTTGGCCCAGTGGAGAGCCCAGAGCATAGAGCAGAAGCAGGAAAGTGAACCACATATTGTTAGCAGAATTTTCCAGGGCTGTGCTTGGAATGGCGGAGTATTCTGGTTTGGTTTCCTCTTGTTTTATCGAATGCTTATTCCTGTGCTTCAGTCAATAACAGCACAAATTATTGGTGATCCGTCACTACATGGAGATGTTTGGTCATGGCTGGAATTCTTCCTTACGTCAATTTTCAGTGCTTTTTGGGTGCTCCCCTTGTTTGTGCTTAGTGAAGTTGTCAAGCCATTTGATTTCAGGATATAGCTGATCTGGCATTTGAGGTATCAGGGAGGAAGCCTCGTCCATTCCCTAGTGTCAGCAAAATAATTGCTGACATGCTCTTCAACCTTTTGCTGCAGGCTCTTTTCCTCATCCAGGTGATGTTTGTGAGTCTCTTTCCCATCCATCTCGTTGGTCAGCTGGTTAGTCTCTTGCATATGTCCCTTCTCTACTCTCTTTATTGCTTCGAATCTCGCTGGTTCAGTAAGGAATTGAAATGCACCAGCAGTTGACAAATATAGAAAGGAACTGGCCTTACTACTTTGGATTTGGTTTGCCCCTGGCTTTTCTCACAGAAATGCAGACCTCATATATTATCAGCCTTTCCAGTTGTGCCTCTTCTCCTTGGTGGTCTTCTTAAGCAACAGACTCTTCCACAAGACAGTCTATCTGCAGTCTGCTCTGAGTAGCTCAACCTCTGCAGAGAAGTTCTCGTCTCCACATCCATCACCTGCCAAACTGAAGGCTGCTGCAGGCCACTAAATCTCCTGCCATCTGAATGGGGTGGGTGGGGTTGGAAGGAGGCTGTGGCAGATCTTTTCTCTGTTACCTTCCCCTACCCAGGAAAGGCAGGACCCAGTCTGCCAAGGGCCCTCTACATATTCTCTTCCCTCTGAGGAATTGGAATTTTTGTCTCTGCTGCATGTAAGGCAGAATCTCCTGACACCAGTAAGTGGATTTTTAACACCACCATTGAGTCTGAAAGACCACAGGTTTTTCTGCAGCTATTTTCTAGCGGTTGCCAGCCCCTGTGTCTCGACTGATTTGAATACTTTGTTTTTCTCCCTGTGCCATTTACCCTCCTACCTCCCTTCCTGCCTTCTGTCACCCTTGGATGAACGGATTTTGTAAATCTAGCTGTTGTAATTTCTGGATTTATTTTTGTTTTTGTATTTTTCTGTGAAGCACATACGTTGGATGTGGTGGTAAAGGAATTGTTCCTGGTCACTCCCTTTATAGCCATCACTGTCTTCTTTCTTGTAACTCAGGTTAGGTTTTGTTCTCTTGCTCCACTGCAAAAAATAAATAAATAAATAAATAATGAGCCTGAAGACATGGGACAGGAGGAAAGACCTCCTGACCAGATCTGCTGGGTTTTGAGGAGTGATTTTCTTTCTTCCCCTTGAAGGGGAAAATGTTTTTTTTCACTGGTACATTTAAAGTTCCCCAAGTGTGGGGAGGTACCAATTCTGGACAAGTGCCACTGCAATTGAGAATAGTCAGAGAACCTAAACTTTTAAACTCTGAGAGGTCTGAAATTTATTGTTGGCCACTGCCGCATCTGTCTGGTATCTCAAAGGAATATTGGGTGCTGTGAATAGGAACTGACAGGGTAAACTTATTAAACACATATACTTGTGATTGTTTGGCTTTTTCCCGTCATTTTAAGATACTAAATGTGGGGGATAGGGTGGGCAGGGTGTCAAAACAATTGTACAATTTTAAAAATCACAATTAAACATCAGCTGGTTTCCCAAAAAAAAAAAACACAAAAAAATGACACCAGTCTTACTTAAACTCTTTCAAAACACTGAAGAAAATGGAACACTACCTAACTTGTTTTATGAAACTAACATCACAAAAACCAGGTAAAGATGCTACGAGAAAGGAAAACTACAGGCCAATCTCCCTAATGAATATAGATGCAAACATTCTCTATAAAATACTTGCAAATCAAATCCAAAGACACATTAAAAAAATCATGTACCATGACCAAGTGGTGTTCATTCTGAGCATGCAAGGATGGTTCAACATAAGGAAATCAATCAGTGTAATACAACACATTAACAAATCAAAAGGGAGAAATCAAATGTTCATCTCAATAGATGCTTGAAAAGCATTTGACAAAATCCAGCACCCTTTTTTGATAAAAACACTTCAAAAGGTAAGAATTGAAGGAAATTTCCTCAATATGGTAAAGGGTATATATGAAAAACCCACAGCCAGCATAGTACCCAATAGTGAGAGACTGAAAGCCTTCCCTCTGAGATCAGGAATGAGACAAGGATGCCCACTGTCACCACTGTTATTCAACACTGTGCTAGAAGTGCTAGCCAGAGCAAGACAAAGAAATAAAAGGCATCCAAATTAGAAAGGAAGAAGCAAAATTGTCATTATTTGCAGATGATATAGAAAACTACATAATTTTACTAAAAGAAATAGAAAGGGACCTAAAAAGATGGAAAAATATTCCTTGTTTATGGATAGGAAGGCTAAATGTCATTAAGATGTCAATTTGTCAATTCTACCCAAACTCATCTACAGATTTAATGCAATTCCTATCAAAATTCCAACAACCTACTTTGCAGACATTGAAAAGCTAGTTATAAAATTTATTTGGAAGGGGAAGATGCCTCAAATTGCTAAAAACATTCTTAAAAAGAAAAACAAAGTGGAAGGACTTACACTCCCTTACTTTAAAGTTTATTATAAAGCCACAGTAGTCAAAACAGCGTGGTACTGGCACAAAGATAGACATATTGATCAATGGAATTGAATTGAGAATGTGGAGGTAGACCCCCACATCTACGTACAGTTGACTGATCTTTGATAAGTTCCCCAAAACCACTGGACTGGGACATAACAGTCTATTGAACAAATGGGGCTGGGAGAGTTGGATATCCATATCCAAAAGAATGAAAGAGGACCCCTACCTCACACCCTACACAAAAATTAACTCAAAATGGATTAAAGACCTCAATATAAGAGACAGTACCATAAAACTCCTAGAAGGTAATGTAGGGAAACATCTTCAAAACCTTGTATTAGGAGGTCTCTTCTTAGACCTTACATCCAAAGCAGAAGCAACAAAAGAAAAAACAGATAAATGGGAACTCCTCAAACTTAAAAGCTTCTGTACCTCAAAGGAATTTGTAAAAAAGGTAAAGAGGCAGCCAAGGCCCTGGGAAAAAATATTTGGAAACCATGTATCTGACAAAAGACTGATTATCTTGCATATATAAAGAAATCCTACAACTCAACGACAGTAGTACGAATAGCCCAAGTATAAAATGGGCAAAGGATATGAGAAGACAGTTCTCTGAAAAGGAAATACAAATGGCTAGAAAACAATGAAAAAATGTTCAGCTTCACTAGCTATTAGGGAGATGCAAATTAAGACCACAATGAGACATCATCTCACACCAATTAGATTGGCTCCTATTAAAACAGGAAACTACAAATGATGGAGAGGATGTGGAGAAATTGGAACTGTTATTCATTTTTGGTGGAACTGTATAATGGTACAGCCACTCTGGAAGACAGTCTGGCAGTTCCTTAGAAAATTAGGTAAAGAATTACCCTTCGACCCAGCAATTGC
>PVKY010009745.1:0-13104 GCA_004027775.1 Bradypus variegatus
CTGTTGGGTCTGTGTGTGTGCACAGGTGCGCGTTTCCTCTCTCTGGCTGCCTTCCCCGCCCTCTGGGGCCTCAGTTTCCCCTGCTGTAAAACGACCCCCAGCGCCTCCCAGCTCTTCCACGCTACAGTTCAGCAGTCACAACCCCTACGCTGCTCCTCAGGGGGCTCCACTCCAGCCTGGGCGGGTCTGGTGCTTTAGGGGAGGCCCCCAGAGGCCTTGGGGGCTTACCTCTGAGCAGGTGGCCTGTTTTGTTGTCCTGTTTCTCTCATCCTGGGAGGGTAGCTGAGGAAAACTTTATTGTGTCTTGTTGCTATCTACAAACAGCAGTTTTATTTAAAAAAAAAAACAAAACAATAAAAAACTTGGTGCCCTGGGACTCACTCATTCATTTAGTCATTCATTCATTCATTCTTCTATTTAACAAAGGGTTACGGAGCACCTGTGAGCGCCAGGCCGCCTTGGTGGCACAGCAAACAGGACAGGCAGAGTCCCCACCTCAGGGGATGTCCAGGTGGCAAAGAGGCCTGCCCTGCCCTGGGCCGCTCTCTGAGAGGCTGTGCCACCTGGCCAGTGCCCAGGGATGCTTTCCGGGGCCGGCCCACTAGAACACAGTTTGTGCCAGGTGAGCGAGTGGAACAGAGAGCTGCAGTAACCAGTCCCACGTCCCAGCAGCCGCCGGCCTGCATAGCATGTGCACGTGCCATTGCCTGGTGTGGTCGGCCCTGGAATTCCTGGGGGGTGGGCAATATCTGCAGAGTGCAGGAGAGGGGGCTGGGGCTCAGAGAGGTGAAATGACTCACCAGGGGTCACACCACCCATCAGAGCCAGGCAGGGCTGGAAGCAGCTCTCTCCAGTGTTTGGACTGGGGGCTTCAGAGGGTAGGAGCTTGTAGCCCCCACGCTTCCTCTTTACTGGATTGTTGAACAAGTAATCAAAAGAGGGGAGAGGTTATTTGGGGCTGAGATGATTCCAAGAAAGACGGACAGCCTGCAGGGAGGGATGGAGAGTAGGGATGGCATTCCAGGCCAAGGCACTGAGTCGGGCAAGGGCATGGGGGCCGGAGTGGTTCATGTGTCTTTAAGCAGATGCCACGAAACCATCCGTGCAGCTGCCTGCCAGAATAGTCAGCAAGGTAGTGTGGAGAGGGCCTGAGCAAGGGGTCACCTGGACCCTGGGCCTGTTTGTACTGTCTCCTCCTCCAGGAAGCCTTCCTGATCACCCGACACCAGAGCAGGGGCCTCCCCCGTCACGGTGCCGATCGCCCTGGGTTGCAGTTGTCTGGCCCCTTCTCCATCTCCTCCCCCTGGACCAGGAGCATCTAAGATGGGGCGGGGCCTGCCCTTCTCACTACCGTCACCAGCCAGGGCACGCACACGGCAAGCCTCTGCTGTTTAAGGGACTGAACACATGAACAAAGGTTCAAGACTGCCTTTGGCTTCATCCCCCTTTCTGTTTATCCTTCTGCAGTCCACACTCCCTGAACCTCGGCTTTCCCTGTCATTCAGTCAGTCTGTCCATCAGTCAGTCAGCCAGCAGATGTTTATTGAGCATCTACTCTGTGCCAGGCAACATCAGGCCTGACTGAGCACAGTGGACCAAGGTCACTGCCCTCTGGAGCTGACATTCCGCTGGGACAGAGGTGACCTACAAAGTAAAAGATGTAGTTAGTGATGAGTGCGTTGGGTAATGAGAGGGAATGGGGCCTCGAGTGTCACTGAGGGGGAATTGGGGGTTGGAGTTCTTGCGATTTTAAGTGAGGAGGTCGGGGCAGGCCTACTGGCAAGGCAAGGCCCTGAGTGGGTTCCTGGGGAAGAGCCTCCAGGCAGAGGGGACAGTTGGTGCACAGGCCCTGAGTGGGGGTGGGGGGCAGGGGGTGGGTGCCAGGGGCTGCAAAGCAGAGTGGGCGTGGGGAGAGTAGAGACAGGAAAGTTTGGGCCAGCAGAGGGGGGTGCCCCCGCTGCGCTCAGGCCAAGGAGTGATTTCTCAAAGGGGTCCCTCAGGCTTCCCTTGGGAACAGATCCTGGGGGAGCAGAG
Source organism: Bradypus variegatus (assembly GCA_004027775.1). Taxonomy (NCBI): domain Eukaryota; kingdom Metazoa; phylum Chordata; class Mammalia; order Pilosa; family Bradypodidae; genus Bradypus; species Bradypus variegatus. Next base: position 2,035 of record PVKY010009745.1, read on the forward strand.
CGGAGGCCGTTGAGAAGGCTGTTGCCACCCACCAGGCATGAGAGGCTGGGGGCTTGGGCCAGGGTGCAGCCGCACAGCGGGGAGAAGTTGGCAGGCTCCAGGTCTGGCTCAGTGGCCGAGCTGACGTGAAGAGTGGGGCTAAAAGCACCTCCTTGCCAGGCTCTCTGAATTGTGGTCAGGACCATGGGCGAGAACAAAAGATTCTGCACAGGTAAAGATGGTCGCAGCCACCACCCCTGCTGCTGCCGCCTGGGGACCCCAGTTCTCCCCCCAGCCAGCCCCGGCCCAGGGGGCAGCCACCATCCTGCTCCCCTCCCCCAGTTGTCAGCAGCTGGGGCCCGGGCATCCGTGACAGGCCTGCAGGCCCTATTCGGTTGCCCTTCTATTTCCAGGCTCTTATTACCTCCCCACAAATTCAATTTCCAGAGGCCATTGTGCACCTTCGGAGCTGGGCGATTATAAGGAAACCAAGAGCATTGAGGGAGGAGCAAAGAAGGAAGCCGGTGTGTGAGCCATGGGCCGCCAGACCCCACTCCTGCAACCCACCCCATGCCCCTCTCCCTTTTCGTGATGAACAATGCTGGAGACAGCTGTCAGGCCTCGGGGACCCTGGGGTGGGTGGGTGGCTGGACATCCTGGGCTGGGAACCGTCAGCACAGCCATCCCCTGCACCTTCCTCAGCCTCCCTCACCCATGCCACAGGCCCCCCTACTGCTCCATTCAGTCTCCCCTCTGTTGGCACATTTTTTGTGAGCACCCACCAGGCGCCAGGCCGTGAGCAGGCAGAGGTGCCTGGCACACTGGCACGCAGGGCAGAAGGTCGGAGGCTGGGCCTTGGTGACCGGGGGTCCTCCAGAGGCAGGGCTTGGGGCTCGCACTGGCGTGAAGGGCACCATGGGGGCTGCAGGTGCCAAGGTCTCCAGGGAGGGTGGGAGCAAAGGGGGCAGGAGCTGGGCCGGGGAAGGGCTGGCCCAGTGATGCCACCAAGTACTTGGGGTTTTTTCTTTGTGTGATGCAAAGCCGTGGACTTTGCAGTCGGGGAGTGAGAGGGCCTGATGCACATTTTAGAGGGCTCCCTGGCCTGCTGGCTGGAGAAGACATAGGGGGCAGGGAGTCCTGAGGAGGGGTCAGTGTCTGGATCAACTTTGGAGGAACAAAATGTCAAAATAGATGCAGATAAAGTCTCTTGCCTGAGACCACCCAGAATAGAACCAGATTTTCCATCTCTGTCTGAGCCAAGCACTGTGCTCAGCTCTGGGGGACCCCCGTGAAGAACAGGGGATTCTGACAGCATCTTTACAAATCAAGTGTTATCTGTGAATGGGGCTGACTGTTCATGACTGGCTCGATCAGCAGAGGGACAGTCAGAGCCAGCAGACCCGTGGCCCAGCACCCCTTCCATTCCCTCCCTGGGGGGTCAAGGGGACCAGTGTGCACCTCTACCACCTTCCACCTCCCTGGCATATTCCGACCAGCACTAAAGACCTTCCTAAAAGATAGTAAGGATTTGCTGTGACGTGAGTTCGAATCCTGGCTCTCCCGTTTCCTAGCAAGGTGACCTTAGATGTAACTTCTCTGGGGGTCCAAGTTAATGATCCCTACCTGTGAGGTTGTTGTGAGGATTCAAGCTGAAGCACATAGTGGGTACTCAGTAAATGGCATTTGGGACCCAGAAGGCATATGTTTTGCTGAGCCCACCTTGAGCTTTCATACCTCCACACTTTTGTTTGTGCTCCTTCCTCCTCCCCTCACAAACTCCTCTGCATTCTTCAAGGCCCAAGGTAAATAGCTCCGCCTCTTCTGAAGCCACCTCTGATTGTTATTTCCAAACAGAATTGACCCTCTTTCTCCTCTGGAATCCCTGAGCTCTGCATTCATTCACCCAGCATTCATTGAACACCTACTGTGGGCCAGGCACTTAGTACAGTGCTAGAGTCCAGGAAAATAGGAACCACGTCCTCTTGTTTCCCCAGACCTTGTCCAGCACTTGGCCCAGGCTTTCTGAAGGCTTCTAGTCCCCAAGCCAGGCAGAGATGTCACCCTCTGCCCACTGGGAGTGGGTAGCTAGTACAAAAGCCTTTCCCTCGCCCTTTCTAAATGGACTCTGCCCTCTGTGGTGAAAGAAGGCATGAGAGGGGTCCAGGTGATGGACAGGAGGAAGCAGGGGAATTTGGGGGGTGCTGGGAGAAAGGCAGCTTGCCCCCGGTGAAGCTGGAGACTAACCACAGTATTTCTCTCCTCTCTCTCCTCTCCTCTCTCATGCTTTCTCTTCTCTTCCCCTTGCTCCTGTTCTCTTCTGCCTCTTCTCTCCCCTCTCCTCCCTCTTTGTCTCTTCTCCTTTCTCCTGCCACTGCCCTCTCCTCCATTCTCTCATTTTGTCTTCCCTCTCGTCCCTGTCCCCACCCTGTTTTGCTCGTCTGTTTTCCTCTTCCTCCCTCTCCCGTCATTTCTCTCTTCCTGCCTCCCAACCCTCTCGGCTGTCCTTTTCTCCTCTCTTGCCATCTGGGCTCCCACAGAGCCCCTGAAGAAAAAGCGGTCTGTGGTGTTGGATGAGATCCTGGAGCAGCTGGAAGACAGTGAAAACGACAGCGAGTAGCAAACCCTTCAGCTGCGCCTGGCACTGCGAGGGTACGTGGTTCTGGGGCCCTGGGGACTGGGACGCGGCTCCGGCTTCTGCGCTCCTCACCCCCGTGGGCTGCTGGCGGGGGCCATGCTGCCCGGGCAGCAGGGGAGACTGGGGCAGACAGCAGGCTCCCCACCCTCCATGGGGCCCAGGTGAGTGAGGACGAACAGCTCCGGGCGTCTCGCCCACTGACGCGTCCTAACAATACTGACGTTGCATCTGTGCGGTGCCTGGCTCTCTGCAGCGCAGTGGAGGGCCGGGGAGAACGGGGCCCACTGCGGCTACACAGGGGAGCCCCTTGGGTGGGAGACAAGGACCTAGAAGCAAATGAAAACCAACTGACACCTGCCTGTCAGCAGCTCTCACATCATTTTTCCCATTTGCTGCTCCCAGCAATCCAGAGAGAGGAAGGCCAAGTTGTGGAGGGATTTGGGGCCTGCTCAGGGTTGCACAAATACACTGGGAGCATGAACTCTTGCACCCACTCTCTCCCACCCTGGGAGCAGCCGAGCCTTGGGGGGTGAGGGGCAGGCTCTCTGCTATAGAGCATCTGCATTTGGAACCTGCCTCCTCCGAGCTCAAGCTGGGGGACCTCAGACCAGTTCTCTAATGCACCCCAGGCTTCAGCTTCTTCCTTGCTAATTGGCTGCCACCTCATAAGGTGTTAGGAGTAAATGCAGCAGTCCCTAAGGGATACCAGCACCACAAACCTCTAGAAGCACCGTGATCCGCACGAAGCACCCAGCACGGTGCTGGGCCTGTGGCAGACGGCTCCACGGGCCCAGTTGTTGCTCTCACCTCCAAGACTGCTGAGCCGGGATGCCTGCCCACATCCAACCAGCCAAGAAACAACTCATGGGTCCACCGGGACTTGGCCTTCCTCCCCCATCCTCGTCACATGGGATCGCGAGCCCAGTTGAGCAACCCAGGGCATCCCCTGGCCCCGCCGGCTACCCCAGGAAGCCCCCAGGCACCAACTGCATCGGGCACCAAACCTGGACCCTGTCTCCGGGGTTAGGCCAGGCCGTGTTGCTGACGGCGGGCGCTCCGCTCACGCGCTGGGGCCCCGAAATGCCATGCAGGCCTCACCTCAGCAAGTGTCCAAGCTGCATGTGCATGCTTGTTTGTGTGTGTGTACATGTGCACATGTGTGTGGGTACACATGTATGTGTGTTTACACATACCTCCTCCGGCCAGAAGATGCAGCCTCCCCCACAGGGCGGGGGAGAAACAGGAGCTGGAGCCCAACTGTCCTGGGCCTGAATCCCGGCAGAGCCCCTGCCCAGCTGCGTGACCTCGGGCCAGCGACACCCCTGGCAGTCTCAGCTTCTCTTTCTGCCAGAACTGAGGAAGCTCAGATACTGGGGGCCTGGGGAGCCTGAGCAAGTGAACCGGCAGGGCACGGTGCTGTATGGACACTGCCAAGGCAAGGAGGAAGGTTCCGGCTTCTCCACTGTAGATGCGGACAGTCAGCCTGCGGGAGCCAACGGTCAGTCAGACGAGGCCTGGAGGGCCAGGATGAGTGACAGTGGGCAGCCGCAGGAGGGGTGGGGGCCCCGGAGAGCAGGCTGCCCAGGCCTTTGATGTGCAAGGCCCAGCCTGGAACCTCAGCTCTGCCACCCGCTGCCCACGTGACCTGCAGGGCGGGTCTCAGCCGCTCTGCACCTGGATTTCCACATCTTTAAAGAGAGCGCAAGGTGAAGTCCTACCTTATGGGATACTTTACAGATTAAATATAAAATCATGAATGGAAAGCTATTTGCAGCCGCTTCATACTGAATGAACGCTGAAGTGACTGTAGTGACCACTGTCGTTCTTGTCGTTCAACAAGAGGGAGAGCGTGGGGCTACGCCCGGTGAGGATCTGGGCAGTTGGCGCCAGGAGTGTAGAGCAGGCCGCTGGGCACCCAGGGGAGGACCGAGACTCGCCAGAAAGCGGGTCGTGGCGGAAAGGAGCCTGTGTATCTAGGAAGGCCTCCTGGAGGAGGAGCCGTCTCTCCACCCACTCCAGAGCTGGCAGACTGGGCATTGCACTGACCAACTGGCCACCCCTTTGCAAAGCCTAGGGGAAAAAAGCCAGGTCCAGGTGAATCATTCACCCTGTTATTCCTTGCTCAAAGCCAACCCCCAGGCCAGCCGGTGGTGGTTGCTGAGGAGGGTTCAGGCCAGCTGGTGGTGGTTGCTGAGGAGGGTTCAGGCCAGCCCTTTCCCCCAGCGGCTGCCCTGAGGTTGTTGTGCCTGCTCTTAACTGTTTTGATTCTGGGGCTTGTCCAAGTGTAGGTACACCATCACCGTAGCAGAATTGTCTTTTCCAAAAGCCAGAAGCAGAGGCCCTGGGGACTGACTCAGTTTAAAGCAAGGTCCTCAGCAGCTCTGCCAACCAACCCATGTGGTGAGTCCCCATCCAAGCCTGCAAAGCCTGTCTCCCTCCTCCCCAGAAACGCGAGCTGGGGCATCCTCAGTCTGGCTTGCCCATTAGGGTGGGGAGCTGGGAGGGTCACAGACCAGAGTTAAGCTCAGACTCCAACGCAAGCATCTCATCCCATCACGAAAGGGACGGGCGTATGGTGATCAGAGAAAGGACCCAGGACAGCCGGCGCTCACCCTCATCTGCTCGGTCCTTCATCCCCCAGATGCTTACTCAGTGTCCCATGTGCCTGGCCCCGTGCTGGGCCAGACACACCAGGGCAGACAGCCGTGTCGCCCCCGCACGCCCCACGAGGCTCAATGGAAGGCCCTGGACCCCCACGTGTCACGCGGAAGGCACTCTTCAGCGGCTTCTGCCTGCATGTTTTTCCTCCTTTTCTTTTGCTGCCTTCTCCATTGTTTCTGTCTTCTGTGGCCGGCCTGCGCCTCGCAGCGCCTGTCTGTGCTCCGCAGCGCCGGGGAAAGGATTAGTGCAAGCCGAGCATGCAGGCTTTGGTGAACAGAGCTGAATTTGGTCTCAACATCTAATTCAATTTGTTCTGCCGGGATTGAAATATGAAATGGTTGCCAGTCACACGTTCAAAGGCAGACGGGGCCGGGAGAACGAGAGCCTGTTGAAATTTAAATTTTAATGAAAATGACTTTAACCCTTTGGCACGCCCGACGGAAATGGAACACACACTCCCATCCCACAAAAGAGCCTCTCGGGTTATTTCCGGGGCCCGCGTCGCTTCTGCCGAGCTTCAGTTTGGCCACGTATTAATAAAAGATTAATAGAACACTCGATTAATAGTAATTTGTTTCCCCGTAATGCCTCCGCGGTTGAAATAGGCACCATCCCACAGACTGCTTGTCCAAAATCTCCCAGCGCCTCCCCAGCTCTGCACCATTCCCGGCTGTAAGTGGCCGTTGGTGTGGTCATCGAGTGCCTGTCGTCCCAGTGTGGCCTGGAAGCCCCTGGGGGGCAGAGTCTGTGCCCATTTAGTGCACGCCACCTACCCTGTGCCTGGCAATAGTGGGTGCTGCCTAACTATTTGGAGACAGTGACCCCCATCCTCACCCTCGCTGTGAAGAGACAGAAACAGCCTCAGCGAGGTGAGTGACGTCCCCAAGAGCATACAGCAGTGGGCCAGCCCTAGACCCCCACCTAAAACCCCTAGCGGGCACGGTTCTCCCAAGGAACAGACCCCACAGGGTGTGTGTGTATAATGAGATTTATTTTTAAGAAATTGGCTCACGTAATCATGAGAACTGGCAAGTCAGAAATCCATAGGGCAGGCAGGTGGCATCTTTCTTCTGCCTAGTGGATGCCCACGTTCTGCGCCTCGTGCTCTGCATGGTTTCTCCAAAGCGGCTGGGGTGGGGGGACCTGACCCTGCAGAGCCGCTAATGCGCCCCCTCCTCCCCTCGCCCCTGCGTACCCACCTGACAGATGAGGAGACTGAGGCCCAGAAGGGAAGGTGCAGCTCGGACTGGCATGAAGGGTTTCCCCTTTTTATCTGATGATGCTTTTTCCCATTTGGTGACTTGCCCCAGAATTATTTTTTGTGTTTAAATGTAGTGAGAGGCAACCAATCCTGGGTGGGTGGGTGGGCGTCGCGGCTCAGTACGGCTATGGAGGACGCCAGGCATTGCCCTGACATCTTGGGGTTCCAGGGTAGAGAGTGGGGATGATGGGGCAGGCCCTGTGGTGCATTTGAGGACAGTTGGCCCCTGGGGGCTGAGCCCTGGGCCTCGTCCCTGGGGGCTCATAGAGGCTCTGTGACTCTATGAGGCCCCCGGAGAGGTTCAGACCTAAGACACCCTCATTCGTGCATCCAGCAGGTGGCACTGGCCCAGCCTCGAGGAGCTGACAGTCTAATGGCGGAGACGGACAGGGAGCGTTTTCTTCTCTAGAGCTGGCTGGAGGTGCTTCCTGTTCAGGGAGGGTCTGGAAGGCCCGGGAAGGGCTCCCTGAGGAGGTGGCAGGAGCAGAGACGGAGAGGGGAGAGTGAGCCTCACATGGGGGCAGCAGGGGTGAAACAGCAGGGGCAGGCAGGACCCCACATCCCCCAGGACCTCACTGCTGTCCCCTCTACAGGCTCGGGCTTTGGTGCTGAGTCAGGGAGCAGAGAGGCTCGTTCCAACTGCTGGGTTGAGACTGAGCTATTGAGGAGCACAGACAGAAGCTGGAGACGAGGGTGGAGGTTGGTTGTAGTGACCAGGGGAGAGGTGGTGGGGACTTAGCCCAGGGAGGTAGCAGTGGAGTGTTGTGGGGATGAGGCGTGTCAGATCCTAGACTTGTTTTGAAGGTGGAGTCAGTGGGATTTACTAAAGGGTTGCCTGAGAGATGAGCAAAGCCAAGGTTGATGCCAATGTTGGGGACTAAGCAACCGGAAGAAAGAAGTTAGTGTGTGCTGAGATGGGGTGGAGTGCAGGAGGAGCTGTCTCAGGGGGAACACCGGGCTTGGGTTTAAACACTGTGTGTGACATTGGATGGCGGTTGTCAGCCATCCCACTGGAGGCGAGGAGCAGCCAGGCACAGGTGTGTCTCAGCTCAGGCGAGAGGTCTGGGCTGAAGCAGAATGGGAAATCTTTCTTTCAGAAATCTTCAAGGCCATGTGGGGAATTCACAGCCCTGTGTAGACAGAGCTGGGAAATCCCAGCTTGTAGCTCAGAAGCTTTAAGTTCATTTTAAAACCACTTTTAGATGGTTTTCAAGCTATTTTGGCCCAAGAACCCTTTCTAAAAACAGACGTTTTCTTCAAAACCCAACATAAAAAACAGGCAATGCAGAACTGTTTCAATCAAAGTTGGGGTGAAAGACCTGCTTCCCCACACACACATTTTCACTCTTCCCCTGAGTGCCTCAGTGGTTTGAAAATCACTGATCTAAACATATTTCACCAAGCTTGGAGCATGGACCTCGGTGAGATACGAGAGGACTTTAGGTGGCAAATGTTTTTTGTTTTTCTTTTTTCACTTTTTATTAATTATGAGTTTATTATCATGTTATTCCACAAATACAAGTATATAACTCGCCCATCAAACCTGGGATCTCATTAAGCTGCTCTAAGGAGGAAGTAAAAACAATAGTGAATTTGCATGCAGTAAAAAGGACATAAATATAATTAGGTAGAAGTGGTGAAGAAGAGTATGAATGATCTAAACCAAGTGTCCCAAAACTAGGGCTCACAGCCCAAATCTGGCCCGCTGCCTGATTCTGTAAATAAAGTTTTATTGGAAACACTAGTATTTACTATCTGGCCCTTTACATAAAGTTTGCAGCCCCTGATCTGAGCCAAACCCCTCTACCCTTACATGTCGGAAAGCCAGATCCAGGGAGGGTGAGCATGTCGCATGGGGGCGAACACCCTTGCCGTGCTCGTCACGCTCCCTCCGCATGTCTCTGAGGCCACTTTTCCCTGGTGACCTGCACGTACGGGAGGGGAGCCAGCCCCCCTGGGTTGGAGCCTCCTCAGCAATTAGCAGCAGTGTGATGTCAAGCTCCTCCCCTCCCTGTGCCACAGTGTCCTCTGACTCGGGGTCAGTAACAGCCCAAGGCACTGCAGCCGTGTGAGGACTGGATGGGCCGCGGGGAGCACCACCCAGAGGCTGGCAGTCGCTACCCCAGCCTCAGGGTGACAGCAGTGCCCCCACACCCCGCAGGCTCGCCCCATCGCCCGCCACCCAGGAGGCCAGCGTGTCCCCACAGGAGCCCCGGCCCAGGCCTTCTGGGCCAGCGGCTGAATAAAAGGGTCCCTGCAGCCTCATTACAGCTTCGCCAGAAGCCAGGCCCCGGTCCCCTCCAGCTTCCTTATTAGAGAAATCATACGTTTGCCCTTTTGTGTCTGGCTTATTTCACTCAACATGGTGTCTTCATGGTTCATCCATATTGTCGCATGTATCAGAACTTCATTTCTTTTTCTGGCTGGATAATATTCCATTGTATGTATATGCCACATTTTGTTTATCCAGTCATCTGATGGACCCTTGGGTTACTTACACCTTTTGGCTATTGTGATCAATGCTGTGACAAAACTGGTGCACAAATATCTGTCCGAGTCCCTGCTTTTTGTTCTTTGGGGTATATACTTAGGAGTGGAATTGCCAGCTCAAAGTGTAGTTCTATGTTTAACTTTCTGAGGAACTGTCAAACTGATTTGCACAGTGGCTGCACCATTTTACGTCTCCATCAACAGTGCAACAAAGGGTTCCTATTTCTCTGCATCCTCCTCAGCACTTATTATTTCTGTTTTTTTGTTTTTTGTTTTTTTTTTTTTAAGTAATAGCCACCCTAGTGGGGGTGAAGTGGTATCTCACTGTAGCTTTAATTTGCATTGTAATGACTGATGATGTTGAGCATATTTTCTTATGCTTATTGGCCATTTGAATATCTTCTTTGGAGAAATGTCTGCTCAGATCTTTGGCCCATTTTTTTAATTGGGTTGTTTGTCTTTTTGTTATTGAGTTGTACAAGTTCTTTATATATTCAGAATATTAAACCCTTTTCAAATATATTGTTTCCAAATATTTTCTCCCATTCTGCAGGTTGTCTTTTCACTTTCTTAATAGCATCCTTTGCACAAAAGTTTTTAATTTTGATGAAGTCCATTTTATCTGTTTTTTCTTTTGTTGCTTGTGCTTTTGGGATAAAAATCTTAAAATCTGTTGTCTACTACAAGGTCCTAAGGATATTTCCCCATGTTCCCTTGTAAGAGTTTTATGGTGTTAGCTCTAATATTTAGGTCATATGTCCATTTTGAATTAATTTTTATATTTGGTGAGAGGTAGGGGTCCATGTTCATTCTTTTACATGTGGATTTTCAGTTGTCCCAGCACCATTTGTTGATGAGACTATTCTTTCCCATTGAATGGATTTGGCACCTTTGCCAAATTTTTTCTCTCCAGAATCTTCTTTTCCTTTGGTCTGTTTGTCTATCTTGATGCCAATACCACACTGCTTTAATTGCTGTAGCTTTGTAGTAAATTTTGACATCAGGAAATGTGAGTCCTTCAACTTTGTTCTTTTTCAAGATTGTTTTGGCTATTCAGGGTGCCTTGCAGTTCTATTTGTATTTGTGGATCAGCGTTTCCATTTCTACAAAAAAGATTTTGCTGGAATTTTGATAGGGATTGCATTGAATTTGTAGATCACTTTAGGAAATATTGACATCTTAACAAAATATTGTTCTCCAGTACATGAACGTGGGATATTTATCGTTCCATTTATTTAGGTCTTCTTTATTTTCTCTCAGCAGTTTTTGTGGTTTTCAGTGTAAAAGTCTTTTACCTTCTTGGTTAAATTTATTCCTAGGTATTTTATTCTTTTAGATGCTATTGTAAATGGAATTGTTAATTTCATTGCTGACTTCTGCATGTTACTCTTGTGTCCTCCAATTTTGCTGAATTTATTAGTTCAAGTAGCTTTCTCATAGATTCCTTAGAATTTTCTATGTTAGGATTATATCACCTGCGAATAGGAATAATTTGACTTCTTCCTTTCCAGTATGGATGCCTTTTATTTCTTTCTCTTGCCTGATTGCTCTGGCTAGAACTTCCAGTACAGTGTTGAATAACGGTAGTGACAATGGGCATCATTGTCTTGTGTCCAGTCTTAGAAAGCTTTCAGTCCCTCACCATTGAGTACGATGTTAGTTGTGGGTTTTTCATAAATGTCCTTATTATGTTGAGATAGGTCCCTTCTTTTTCTAGTTTTCTGTGTGTTTGTATCATGAAAGGACGTTGGAGGTTGTCAAGTGCCTTTTCTGCATCAACTGAGATGATCATGTGGTTTTTCCTTTCATTCTGTTAATGTGATATATTACATACATTGATTTTTTTTATTCAGTTTTATTCAAACACAATCACATAACATACAATCATCCATGGTATACAGTCAGCCGTTCACAGTATGATCATGTAGTTATGCGTTCATCACCACAATCTATTTCTGAACATTTTCCCTACATCAGAAAGAATCAGAACAAGAATAAAAAATAAAAATGAAAAAAGAACACCCAAACCATCCCCCCATCCCAT
>PVKY010009746.1:0-13104 GCA_004027775.1 Bradypus variegatus
CCTTTAGGGAATGCAGAGCCGTGGGCGGTGACTTGATGTAGAGGTAAATTAACACAAGGAGCTGTCGTGAAGGGGCACACACGCACACAACCACATGCGCACACCCATACCCACGTGGGCACACACATACGCATACACACGCGCAAACAGACATGGGTATGCAATGCACACACATACACACCCAAACCCATGTGGGCACACGCGTGCACACACCCACAGGGCTCTAGATGTTTGGGAAAACTCCCAACCCTCGTCTTTGGAGAACCCCAGAGTATTTTATAATTTTATTGAGTTAGTGATTTTGGAATACCGCAAGATGAAGTCCCTATTTGTGGCGTGCATTCCATAACCACGTTCTGTTCATTCGGTTGTGACCTTGTCTAACTTGATGTCCAAGAGTGACTCCACACTTCTTTTTCACTCCTTTTATACTTTTCCAATGACTCCACTCTGCATCGCTTTAGAAATTTTCTTCACTGTTGCACAGGATCGCATGAGGTTCGCCATTATGAAATGATCATTTTAATTATGAAATGCCTCCCAGTTATGATATGATTTCAGGCTCTAATAGTGTAATTATGGTTCTTTCACTAAGCACGTAATGAAAGTAGGTGGTTGTATCATTAGAATTTGACATTTGATTCTGCTCTTCGGAAGCTGCTTGTGGACAGTGATGTACTTCCCGGGCCTGGCATGTGGGGGGATCTGCCTGGGGGGAGCCTGAGACCAGTGTCCGCAGGGAAGATGAGATTTCATCGTGGTGAAGTACGTTCCTAATTGCTGGACACTGGCAAGTCCTCGGGGTGAAATTCTAAAACGGTTAATGTCACGAAGATGTTCTTCCACTCAGTGACTTTGGGAACGACAACTCCCTTTACCTCAAATTGTTCCAAGTATCAAGATCCTGTGAAATTTTGACCTGCAATTGGGTTTCAGTGACACTCGCCTTGAACTCTCCCCATACTTGGAGAACTGGGGTGCTGGGCTATCTGTTGGGGGGTCTTCTTAAGCAGCTTCCACCTGCTGTCTGCTGCTCCAGTGCTGGCACACACCTCACCGAACCCTGCAGGAATCCCCGGACCACCCCACCGAGAAGGAACCTACCTCCTTCCCCAGGTCCCTGGATTTACACCAAATCCAACCTCAGGCAGCGGAAACGCCGAGGCCTTCCCTTCTCTCCATGTTTGGATAGCACCTGGGTTCTCCTCAAGTTTGACATCATCATCTTTAGATGTCCCCTTTTTCTGTGTCTGTCACATCTCGGGATGGGGGGTTGTTCAATGAAATGTGTGAAGTGTAGCGCCCCATGGAGGCCTGGTGGGGAGGGACAGGGGGACCTCCCGGGGGTCCATGGCCCAGAGGGGCAGGTGTTCCCTCTCAGGCCAGCTCCCGGGGCTCCTCAGGGTTCCCAAAGACCTGAGATGTCATGAAACAAAATACAGCTATGGTTTGCTCCTGTTGATTTGAGGAAAATACGATTGTGTCCTTTACAGGGATCTCAGCCCCTTCGGCAGTAGTCAGTCCAGCCACGATGTAAGGGTCCCGGGTTCCTCGGGTCATTTCCTGTGCTCTTGCAGAAAGATAACGGTGTGCGTCGAGCCCCGCTTCATGCCAAGGGCAGGACTTGCGCGTGGAGGCTGAGGACACCTGCGTTCCCACGGGATCCCGGGACCAGCCTCTGCGCCCACCTGCCCACAGCACCGGGGCCTGGGGGAGGGGTGTGCCCTGGGAGCGGCGAGGGGCAGGGCTCCACGGAGGGGCTCAGTCGAGAGCATTTCCTCCCTTTTGATGCTGAGAACAGGTGTGAGATCAGGTGCTATGAGCCCAGTAGCTTTCTCTTTAATTCCACAAAGGCGTCGCTGTCCGTGTCTGCACCGTGAGTCGAGGTTCATGGTCAGCAGTGTGGGGTGGGGGCCTGCAGGCTGCTCGGTGGGCACAGGCTCGGGGGTGGGGAGTGGGGTGGAGGGGGCAGGGGACCACATCTTTGGGAATTTTGCTCCTGGACGGGCTGCCCCATCATCCCGCATCCTCCTTGCACCCCCTGCCCCTCCCCAACCCCTCCATCTGTCAGTGCGAGCACTGGGCATCGGGCTCTGTTAATGTTAGTTCAGGCATACTTAAAGCATGATTCTTCTGCGAAGAAATCATTCATTAAAAAGGAAATTAGCCTATTTTGAATGCAATCTAAATGGTCTGGGAATGACTCTTACCTCATCTTAGAGTGGTGAAATCTTTTCTGTTGGGAGAGAAAATGAAACCATGTCAAGTTTGTGTGCACAGAACAGATTATCACCCCATTCTGTACCTCAAGTTGTGTCTAGATCTCTGGTCTCGACTCTAATTGCTTTTTTTTTTTTTTTTTGCCTTTGTAACATTTAATGGAGGTATATTACAATGTTATTGTTGACCATAGACTCAAGTTTCCTTTGATTATGTTTTTTTCCGAATGCCATCCCTTTTTCACCTCTCTACATAGTTGGCATTCATTTGTTTACCCACATGCAAAAACATTTTTATATTTGTATGTTTAGTAACAGTCATTGGCTACTCCAGTTTTTGCCAAGTTATACAGTCCCTGTCTTTATCATCTATCTTTACCTCCGGTGTCATACATTTTCCTATCCCATCTATTTCAGCTTTACTCACAGACATCTTTGTTCAGTGTACTTACAATTCTGTGCAACCATCACCCAGTATTATACTATCTGTTTCTGGATCTATACAATCAATCCTAAACATTCTGTAGTCCTTCAGCATCAAATGGCTGGTCTCTGCCCTCTTTCTATCTATTACTGTAAGGGCAGTACTTTCTACTACCATTTTGTTTTTTGGAATTTATATGTGATATCTTATTTTTTCCTCTCTTTTTACCTATCCTGATAATCTTCATTTCTGCACTCTTCTCCAACTCTCTCTCTCCTCCCTTTTCCTATCAGCCTGTAGCACTCCCTTTAGTATTTCTTGTAATGCTGGTCTCTTACTCACAAAGTCTCTCAATGTCTGTTTGTCTGAAAATGTTTTAATCTCTCCCTCAGTTTTGAAGGAAAGTTTTGCTGGATATAGAATTCTTGGTTGGCAGTTTTTCTCTTTCAGTATCTTAAATATATCATGCCACTGTCTTCTTGCTTCCATGGTTTCTGCGGAGAAATCTGTACATATTCTTATCGACTTTCCCTTGTATGTGATGGATCGCTTTTCTCTTGCTGCTTTCAGAATCCTCTCTTTGTCTTTGACATTGGACAATCTGACCAGTAAGTGTCTTGGAGTAGGTCTATTGGGATCTATTCTATTTGGGGTAAGTTGTACCTCTTGAATCTCTAATTTTCTGTCTTTTATAAGAGTTGGGAAATTTTCAGTGAATATGTCTTCTATTACTCCTTCTGCCCCCTTTCTCCTCTCTCCTCCTTCTGGAATACCCATAACACATATATTTGTGCATTTCATTTGGTCACTCAGCTCCCTAATACTCTGCTCATATTTTTCCATTTTTTTTACCATCTGTTCTTTTACGTGTATGAATTTGAATGACCTGTCTTCCGGTTCACTGATCCTTTCTTCTGCCTGTTCAAATCTACTGTTGTGTCCTTCCATTGTGTTTTTCATCTCCTCCATTGTGGCCTTCATTCCCATGAGTTCTGCCATTTGTTTTTATAAGTTTTATGAATTCTTCTTTATGGTCATCCAGTGTCCTCTTTATATCCTTCAGCTCTTTTGCTATATCTTCCTTATCCTCCTTCATTTCACTGAATTTATTTAGCATTAGTTGCCTCAACTCCTGTATCTCAGTTGAGCTATTAGTTTGTTCCTTTGGCTGGTCCATATTTTCATGTTTCCTGGTATGGCTCGTTATCTTAAGTTGTCTAGGCATCTGATTTTCTTGATTAGTTTATTTTGGAGCTTGTTTTCTATCTTTTACCTAGGGGTTTTCTTGTTGGTTAGCTTTGTTCTCTGGCCTCTGTTATTCAACTTATTCTAGACCTCTAATTTAGGTTCTATTTAGTTGATCAAATTTTTCCCCTCTTGTTTTTTCTGTTTCTTGCTCTGCCTCTATGTAGCCTTTTTGTGAGTGGGTCTCCTCAGATATGGTCGACCCTAGTCAGATTTTCCCAGTCTAGTGAGGTCCAGGTCTCATTGGGAAGGTATGGAGTTTTCCTGAGAATGAGACCTTCCTATGAGGCCTTTAGAATTGGTGCTTTTCCTCTCCAGTCCAGCAGGTGGCGCTTGCCAGCCTGCAGCTCCCCCACCAGTGTAAGGAGGTGTGGAGACTTTAGTTCTCCTGGTGACTCTGATCCTGTTGGGGGCGTGGCTGCCTGAAGCTGGAATCCGAATTCCAGCCCCTGGGGTGTGAGTTCCCAGAAGGAGGACTGCCAGTTGAGCTGGACCTCCCTCCACTCTCCCAATCCTCAGAACTCCAGTTGTCTCTCAGGAGCACTATTCCCTAATCCCCTCTCCTCTTTGGAGCCTCTCCAGCTAGATTCCTGGTCAGCCTGAGTTGCCAATTAAAGATGGGGGTGGAGACCTTCAGGGCTTCCCAATAGAAAACAACCACATATGTTAAGATTTTATGCTGTGGTCTCGGGCATTCCTCCCAATTCAGGTTGGTGTGTGATGAATGGACAGTCTCGTTTGCCCCCCACAGTTATTCTGGATTATTTGCTAGTTGTTTCTGTTTTTTTTTTTATTTGTTCCAGGGGGACTGCTCAGCTTCCACTCCTCTCTATGCTGCCATGTTCCCTCCTCTTTTTAATAAGTCTAATTGCTTTTTTGATTGAATTTTCCTGGTCTCTGCTGTGCAGTGAGAGATAATCTACGTGCAGCTCATGAAGACAGGCAGATGTGGGACCATCCACAGCCAGAAGGGTGCAGGCAGGAGGGTGTCAGCCAGCAGAGCTGCTGCCCAAGAGTGTCCTGTGTGTTTAATGCACAAGGAATGCACACTCGTGGGGGGAGGGGCAGGGGCCAGAAAATGCTGAGAGGCAAAAGGAAAAGCACCCGAAACTCCATCACAGAGACAAGTCACTCTCAGCAATTAGGATTGTAACTTTCCCAATCTTTAACTTTCTCTGGAAAAAAAAGAAAGCACATGTACACTGCATGTAGTCCATGTGACTTGTTTTACCTAAATGGTATCTGTACCATATGATAAAACGTGTTGTCATCTCCTGTCTTAGTTTTCTGGGGCTGTTGTAAGAAAACACCAAGCACTGGGTGACTTGAAACCAGACAAGTTTGTTGTCTCCAGTCCTGGAGTCCAGATGCCAGAACCCAGGCGTGCGCAGGCCGTGCCCCCGAACCCGCAGGGCAGCCCGTGATCCCCAGGAGGGATCTCCTTGAGGTGATGAAAATGCTCTAAAATTGGGTTACGGTGATGGTTGCACCAGTCTTTCAATTTACTAAAAAACAAAGTTTGTGGTATGTAAATTGTATCCCAGTGGTATACAGAAATATGATCCAAAGGGAAAATTTTAGGTTATGTGTGTTTCTGCAATGAAAAGAATAGCCCTACATGCCTGTTCGAATGGCTAGAATTTAAAAGCCTGAGCTTGCAGAGTGTCAGAAGGCCCAGCCATTTCAGGGGAGGGTTTGGCGGGCTCTGCGGAAGCTAGACAAGCACCTCGTCTGATCCACCGTTCCACTCCCAGGGGGAAATGAAAGCCAAGGTCTGAACAGAAGCTGTCACACGAAGATTCGTCGCAGTTTTGTTTGCAGTGGGCCAAAAGCGGAAGCAGCGCCAAGGCCCACCATCAGCTGAGGGTGTAAACAAATTGTGGTGCCGCCAGGCAGCGGGTGCTGCTCAGCCGCAAGAGGATGAGCTGCAGGACACGCAGACCGTGGTCCGAGTGGGGTCCCCAGACATGTGAGGCTGGAAAGCATGAGCTGCCTTAGGGCGACGGTGGGTGGAACCTGGCTGCTGGGGGTGGGGGCTGCAGGCAGCGGGCAGACCCCAGGCCAGGCAGGGGGTCCTGGGCATCACACCTCAGTAAAGCTGCTAAATACAGACAGTAAATGCCAGGTGGGAAATTCAGGGAATTGCTCAGAAAATTCAAGGGCCGAGAACTCCAGGCCCATGTGACTGGAAAGACCCCTGGCTCGGCGTGGGGTTTTCACCCAGGAGCCCTTAAGTGAAGCTGCCTGGGGTGAGAGAGCAGAGCGGGGCTGCCGGGGGCTGGGCAGGTGGCAGGGTCTGTTTGCACAGAAGGACCAGCCTTGGCTGCGGCTCCTGAGATACTCAGCAGCCCCCACATGATGTCTGCACCTCCTCAAGTGTGTGCAGGCAGCAGCTTTGAAGGCCCAGAGCTCTCGGGAAGCAAGATGAACAGAACTTGGTATTCCCAAATGCAATTTTTAAAATTGCAGTTTTTGCTAAATGCGCACCACCGGGAGAAATGATTATGTTAGAGAGACTTCTGTGAATTTATATTATTTTGCCGAGAGTCTGATTCTATAGTGTAAGCATTGTCCTGCTGAGCTGTCACTCAGCCTCGAAGGGGGTGATTTCCATCTGCGTGGGGAGCCCTGGAGGGTGGGGTGACCCCCCACCCAGCGTCACAGCACAGTCGACAGTGGGGGTGGGGGCCACTCTGTTAAAGCTGAGGGATTCCCTGCAGTGTTAGCAGAGAGAAACCAGGCTCTTTTCCCTGCTCTGTGGCGCTCCTGTGGTCAGAGAGGGAACGTTTGCCCTCCTGCCCTACTTTGTGAACACCTCACAGTGAATTAATTTGCAGGAGTTTGGGTGGGGGACAGTCAACTCAGCTATGGGGGAAGATGAAGGTTTTCTGTGTTTGTTTCATCTGTGTCCCGCCATGAGAAATGCTCTGCAAAAGCAAACATTAAATCCCTGACCAAGTAGCTCGTTATATATCAAAGGCACTGACAAGTCCAGCAGTAAAAATGTACTCACTTGGCTGAAAGCTGTGGTTCTGGAAGTGTGTCTGCGGAGAATACCTTTAACAAACAGGGAGCTGCCAGTAGCGGGTTGGAGCACTATGTGCGGAGGAAACCGGGAGCAAGGCTCACCTGTAAGATTACCCTCCTCCCGTGGTCATGGTTGGCACAGCCAGCGCTCCGGGGATGGCCGCTGCCACGCCCTGGTTGAAGCTTCCTTCCCGTGTGTTCCCACACTTGCTCCTCGCGTGGCCTGTGGGGCTGGGGGTGGTGGTGCCATAGTCGCTGTTAATAGCCTCACTTGACGTGGGAGGCACGTGAGACTCAGTCTATGCCGTGGCAGGTGTGGAGCTGGGGCGGGGGGCCAGGTGTGACGTGCCGTCCCTCTCTCCCCATGTGCTCCGGGATGCCCACCGAGCGAGGTGGACGAGGCCTGGCCTGCGACCCCACAGTGGGCAGCTCAGGCTGCAGGAGAAGACGACAAAGCTCACCCCGGGCCCACCGACCAGCCCCCACCCTTTCACTCCTGCCCTCTCTGCATCTCTTTCCTTCGCGGCCTATGGCGGTCCTGGGATGCCAGGAGTGTCAGGAGGCGGGAAAGGAGGGCGAGCAGCCCCAGCCCCCACCCAGGCAAGGAGAAGTGGGGGTCTAATCGCCTCCTAGATCAACATTTCCTTTCCCTGAAAAGAAAGACAAGGCTCCCCAGATTCCGAAGCCTGTGAGAATGCCTGAGCCCAGACAGACTTCTGGTGACGATGGTTTTCTCTGTGCCTCTGATGGCACCAGCCCAACCCACAGTGGGCTGGAGCCCCCTCTAAAGGGTCTGGGAGAATCCACAGACTCTGGAGGACCCACAGCCATCGGGGGAAGCTTGGCACGCCTGCCCACACGGAAGTCCATCATCCGTCATGCGTGCCAGGAGGGACGCGTTTCACTGTCCGGCTCGGTTTGTCCTCTCTGAGCTGGTCAAGGCTTCTGGGATGTGGGTGGTTACGGCCTGAGGCTAAGAAGCAGGACGAGGGCTTGGAGGCGGCCACTCACTGCTGCTGTGTCACAACCAGCCAACAGTCTCGGGAGCATTCACCACCGAGCGTTTCTTTCTCGTGCATCTACAGAAATGGCGGGGGGTGGCTGGTGTCTGGGATGTCAGCTGATCAGGGTGGGTGGGCTGGGGGGCTCGGTGTCAGCCTGCAGGTCTGGTCACCTTGGCCCTGCGTGTCCTCGTCCTCCGTGACCAGCAGGCTGGCCCAACAGGCCCTTCTCATGGCAGAGGTGTGGGGAGCACACGTCGTGCCCCTTCTTTCAGGCTTCGGCAGCTCCCTCTGCTGACATCTTTTGCACAGCGCACTCGGCGTGGCCAAGTGGCAGGAAGAGCAGTCCATTCTTCCCGTGAAGGAGGCCCAGGAGAGGAGAAGAGCATTTCTGGAAACTAATCGCTTCTGCTCCAGACCAGGGCTGTGGGGGGGCCTGGGGCAGGCAGGCAGCAGGTGGGCCGCCCTCCTGGGCCTGCCCATGTCCTCCCCGACTCAGACGTCACCACCCCCACCCCCCCTCCCCAGCCAGGGAGCAGAGATGACGTTTCCTGACCAACTTGCTCTCGCTTCTGCCCCCTACAATGCCCAAAACAAGCCCTAAAAGAATTGTGCCATCTTGTAACCTGCTCAGTCCTGCCCCTCGCGGCCCCCCCCCCTTGCTCAGGGCTGGTTTGATGATTAGGAAGCTGTGCCCTGGGCTGGGGCGGCTCCCCCGACGTGTGGCAGCATAATCAGGCCCTTCCTCCGAAGGCGTTCGAGGCGGGCTGTGCACAGAAGGTTAAGAAAAGCTTGTCGTGTTCTGAGCCGCCGCTGTGAGGAAAGGGAGGCGCTGAACTGTTCAGGAGGCTTCTTGGGAACACGCTTGCTTCTCAGCCAGCCTCTTTCCCCATTGTGCTGTCACACAACACCCATAAGCAATAATTGCGTGTTTAGCCTTGAGCTGCAGGTTCCCGCTAAGAGTCGGGACGCCTGGGACCTCGGAGGACGTGGCAGAGCAGCCCCCCAGCTTCTTTGGGATTCATTTCCAGGGAGGTCATCCTGGCTGCCCCAAGGGAAGGGGAGGCTGTGGCAGTGAGCTGTTGCCACACAAATGCCACCTAACAAGTCACCCTGAAACGCAGGGGCCCGGAAGGACAGTCGTCTCTTCCCGTGGGTGCTGGGGTGCAGGGGCTGGGTGGTCCCAGCCGACCGTCCCGGGTTCCACAGCCTCCACAGCTCATGCCTGGGTCAGCAGCGGGCTGGGCCTTGCTGACCTGTGCCGTCACCGTCCCCTGGGACCTGTGGCTTACTCAGGCAGTGCTGAAGGGAGGAGGGGAAGGACCTGAAGGGCCCCTTACGGCCGGGTTTGGAATTGCCTCTCCGTCCCCTCTGCCTCAAGAGCAGGTCGCACGTTTATCACCACACGTGCTTGACCCACAGTCCCAGAGACGCCCGACCCGGGCTGGCGGGCAGAGCATGTGTCATGGGCATCTGGGACCCTGCTCCCTCCGAGCCGGCCGCCCCGGCCTCTCTGGGTCAGCGAGCGTGCACGTGTGACATCTCTGCTGCTGGCCGGCATGTCAACAGATGAGATGTGGTTTGATGGGCTAAGGGGGTGAAGATTTTGTTTTTGCTCTGGTAGTATGTGTATCAAAGAAGGTTTTTTGTATAGAAAGTACAGTTTACAAAAAATTAATTTTTCCAGTATGAACTCAGATCACTTTGAAAATTTTCCAGCTGTCCTGGAAATGTCCTTCGTGTTGGGATATGAGAACCAGGACCTGGTCAGGACCACCAATTCCTGTGAGCGTCGCTGATGAGGAAGGGTCAGGCCTGCGTCCCGCTGTCCCAGTGGAAACTCAGTGACTCCACGTGGCACAGGGTGGGGGGCCCATGGGAGGGGCAGGCAGGTGGAGGTGTGCCCAGGGGCCTCTCACTGGCGGATGGTGGATTTGTTTAAATGGCTCAGGGAAGGATGAGTGCAATGATTAAAACATGGGGGGCACATGAAAAGCCAGGAGTAGAATAGAGGTGCGGGGAGCAGAGGGGAAGAAAAAAATAAGTTTAATAACACACACACACACACAAAGCAACCTCATTTTATGCCTCTAGAGGTTGCTATGAAGTCAGCTTGTTACTCTGAAATTGATAATTAAAGAGAAAAACCTGCTTCCGTCCTCCCTGTCAGGTACCAACTGCATTTCACGGTCACTTGGCAGCCCCACTGGCTGAGAAATTGCTCTTCCGGACAGAAGAGCTCGAGCAGGTAATTTTAGAAAGATGATTGATCTGGAAGTTTCAGCCCTTTATAAAAATCAGTTCTGTTACTGTCAGTAATGAATGGTGTAACCATTTGGCAAAAGAGCGACAGGGAAATCTGCGTCATGGGGACGGAATTGTCTCTGCTCCCTCGCCTACCACACTGGAGCCAGCTGCCCCTCGGTAGCTCTCCTCCATCGCCATGTCTTGTGCCAGTTAGTCTCGATGGGCCCCTGACTGGGTCTGAGGGTGGCAAATGTCCAGGTTGTCTGTTGGGGCCGGAGACGTGAGAGTGTCCTGTTCCTCTGTCTTGTGTGTGCATGGAAAGCAAATGGAAATGTGCACACGTGCAAACTCTGTCCTTCCACTGTTAACATTGCACGTTTAGATGTGCACAGAGAGTGTTTTGGGGGGATGTGCACCCCAGATCAGCTGGGGCTCCTCTGGAAGGTGGGAAGGCAGGGCTGGGCGAGCAGCAGGAGCAGAGAGCACCGTTTTCCTCTGCTCCCTGCGTGATGTCTTCTCGGCCGCTCCCATCCTGCACAGTCTGCCCCGCCGCCTGCTCTCCCTCTCACTGCAGGACCCTTGCACCCACTTTCCCTTCTTGGAATGCTCTCCTGCTCCCTTCTGGCCACAGCAGCCCCCCTTCCGCACACAGTCAGCCACGGCGCCTTCCCCAGCTCCATTCGATTCTCATGCCTGTGGGAACAAGCTTGTCCGTCCCCTTTGACGGCACCCACTGCCCACACCCTGCCCTCCCAGCACCCATGGGGGTGGATGCACATTCTCCGTGGGCACTGCGAGCTGCCCCCCCCCACCCTGCACGATAGAGAAGACAGCTGTGCCCAGGGGTCATTTCACTGTGTTCCAGGCCCCAAGCAGGTGCCTGAGGCCCAGCCGGACGTCCGAGTGTGCTCTCGCATTGTTTGGCATTTTTACCTGAGTGTATTAATCTTGTCATTTAAAATTAATTTCAAAATCCAAACGCATTTTTAAAGAACATTTAGGATAATTATAAAATTTTTAGGGTGAGGATGTTCCAGCATAACACCAG
Organism: Bradypus variegatus; assembly: GCA_004027775.1. Lineage (NCBI taxonomy): Eukaryota > Metazoa > Chordata > Mammalia > Pilosa > Bradypodidae > Bradypus > Bradypus variegatus. The sequence goes on from PVKY010009746.1 coordinate 11,212, forward strand.
TAGATAGTAAGAATTAAAAAGTAGGTTAATTTAATTAGATTTTAAGCTTGTGAATATAAAACACAAAAATATTCAAACAAAATCATAAGGCAAGTGAATTGCAAGAAAACACGTGAAGAAAACGTGACAAGTTTATGTCCTAAGAGCATTTACAAATCAAATTAATAAAAATATTCCTACATAAAGGGGGACATGAAGAAAAAATTCAGAGAAGGACACACACATATAATCAATAAAACCAAAATGGCCCAACATCCTTGTTAGTCACAGACCTGCAGATGGTAACAAAGCGCAGCCTTTGTCCGCTGGGTTAGCAAAGCCTGGAGCTAATTATAATGCTTGATGCTGGCGAGGGTCCGGGCGGTGGCTGTCCCCACAGACCCTCAGGCAGGGCTGGGCAGTTGCCGTAACACCCTGCGGGATGATGCGAGTCAGAAGCCTTAGAACATGCAGGTATTTGATCCGCGAATAAATTCCCACAGGACCAGTGCTCGGGACACGTGCCAGGGCAGCCACCAACAGCCCTGGACACTGGGAGGATATGGGACAAATAGCTTCAAAACGGGGTGTGCACTTGTAACCACTGGGAAGATGCTTGTGGCGTAATGTTAAACCAAGAAAAAATGAACATTTCATGCACCTGATCCCATTTTTGTTTCAAAATATACATACGCTATTAGCGTGAAAATTTAAAAGGCTGAAAAGTGGTAAGCAGAAGGCTCCCCTGCTGCCGCGTTCCCAGGACCCGCCCCTCCCGGCAGCCCCAGGACCCCTTGGTCCCCCTGCCCACCTCCCCTGCCAGCCCCCAGCTGCACACTGCCCGCAGGAAGGTGGCCCAAGCCCCCGGAACCACGTCGGGTGGAGAGCAGTCAGCGTGCAGTGTGGCCTCAGTGTTGGTTGGATTTGGGGGCTGTCCCTCTGATGGGTGGGGAGGGGTCCCGCTGCAGGAGGCAGGCCCAGGTGATGACGCTTGGAGGAGGGGACCCTCTGCACAGCACCCACAAAGGTGCCGAGGGGCGGGAGGGGTGATGCCTGGGTCTCAGGGCCCGGAGCCCTGACAGCCCCTGCCTGCCGCGCAGCCCCTGCCTCTCTCTGGGGACTCCACGGGGGGAGTCGGGGCCGTGGGGTCGTCGGGTCACCTCATGGGCTAGAGTGGGGGCGGGGAAGGCCTGCTGGAGGCCCCTGCGAGCAGCAGGGCTCAGCCCCAGACGGGGACAAGCTTGGAAGCACGGGGCTCCCCCACGCAGCAGAGTCCACCCTTGGTGGGGCACTTCTGCTCCCACCACCTCCAGGCTGCCCACTCTGTCCCCTCCTGCCCCCCAGCCCCGGGGCTCCAGCTCAGGCCCCTGTGGTATCAGCTCGGCATTGATGCCCCACACGGCGCTGCGGTGGAAAGTAGGAATTTTTCTCCCTGGAACAGCTCTGGTTCCGCTAAACCAAGCAATGAAGAGGAAAGGTATAAATCAATCTGCCAATGGAAAGCCAATAAGAAGTGGGGACTGGGAGAACCTATGATGGCGGCTAGGTGAGACAGAGCAAGGAGACACCTCCGTGAAAAACAATGATAAAAACCAGAAAGTGACCCAGAACGTCACCTCCAAAGTAGCACCAGCCGGACAAGGTCTGCTAAAGCCACAGGGAACCTGCGTCTGGTGAAACCAGGAGTGCGGTCGCAGTTGCTACGTCTAGGGGGAGGGGGCGGCCGGTTGCTGAACCCTCGGCTCTCGGCGTTGCTCGGAGGGTACCGGCGGCGGGGGCTCTTTCCCGGAGGCGAAGGCGAGGCGGGGGACTGGGCCCAGTCCCCGGCGGAGGCGTGCAAGGTGTGGAGGGCGGCGAGAAGGAGCAGGCGGGACACGTTTCTTTGAGGGAGTAGAAACCAAGAGAGTTTATTAG
>PVKY010009747.1:0-13100 GCA_004027775.1 Bradypus variegatus
GGGCACGACCTAGGAAGCCAGGTACTCAGCTCCAGGGTGGATGGAGGGCTCTTGGTGAGTGAACGGCATTTGAAGACTGGATCACTCACTCCAGGTGAGCCCTCCACAACCGTGGATGGAGGCAACCTCTGAGTCAGCCTCTGGTTCCTCCCCGCCTGCACGCTTACCCACTGCTGCCAGCCACAGAGGAAGGGCCCATTGGCACTGCACCCTCACCCTTCCCAGCTCCAGCCCTGGCTCTGCACCTACTAGCAGTGGGATCCTAGGCAAGCCTCTCAACCCTCCAGGTCTAGAATTCCTCGCCTTTAAAATGGGAGGGAATGATGTCTCACACAGCTGAAGGCAGGGCCTGGATAGGGGAAGCCCTTGAGGTTATGTCTAAGCCCTAGCTCTCACACGCCATTCTCATGGTCTTCTGTGCCTGCTTCCAGGTGAGCAGCAGCAGCCTCGTTGCTGGAAGCTCTGAACGAGCAGGGCGGCCGCAGCTGCTGCCCTGCAGCACCCGCCCCAGTCACTCTCCAGGGGCCGGCTGGCTCACATTTCATCAGAGCAGTCAGATTCTAAGTCCGACATGGCCCTGCGGAGGTCTGGTGAGCCCCTGGGGGGCTTTCTGAATGGCTAAGCAAAGATCAGTGATTTCAGGCTGCTGTTAGTGCCAAGGACATTTTTGATGAAGCTTTATTCTATCTCAGTGAGAGATGCACATTGGTGAAAACTTCAGTTCAGAATCTCCTCTTGGGGACATCAAGCTGCCTAGCAGAACCAAGGGGTGCAGATTTGCCTGCTTCTTCCTATGCTCAGGGGCCTCTTTTCCCCCTTCCCTATCGCATCCCTTTGGGGTTCAAGATGTATTAGTCTAGGGTGCCAATGGCACTTTATGAACAGAATCATCTGCCTATGCCAGGGCGACCATCTGAGCCATGACCCATCAGGGAGCAAGGAGGCCTTTCAGGGTCTCCAGGCCACGGATGGGGTGGGGTGGGGGCTGCAAGGGCATCAGGGATGGGCTCAGAGACATCCGCATGGGGAGGGTCCCGGTGCTCACAGTGAGACAAAAGAGTTAAGCAGAGAAGGCTCTGGAACTGAACTGCTCAAGTTCAAATCCCAGCTCTGCCCTCCTTTAATTGACACCTTGAGCAGGACACTCAACCTTCCTGTGCTATTTCCTCATCTGTAAAATGCGAAAACCTAACTCTTAAAATTGTTAGGAGGATTAGGTGAGCTGATACCCATCGAATGCTTCCCATCGAAAGGGAAGAGCTCGATAAACGTTAGCTGTGACTGTCACTCTCCTGGCGACCCCTTTGCCTTTGGATGAGGCCACAGAGAGGGGGAGTGGTTGCTCCTGAGCCAGAACCCAGGGCCATGGACGTGCAATCCAGGGCTCTACCTCTCTCTGAAGATCAGTCAACAAAGAGAAGCGGAAAGGCAGGTACAGAGCGAGGTGGAGAGACAGAGGCAAGAAGACAGTTTTTCAATTGTTTCCAAGCTCTCATAGTCCCCCAAGACCCAGATAAATTTGAAAAGAAAAAGAAAAAAAAATAGCAACAAGTTACCTGTAAACTATAGCTGTCTATTAGTGGGGAGTTCTTTGATAAAACTCCCTGGAAATCAAACTGAGGTGCAATCAAACCTCCCAGCCGCTGACGGCATCGGGCGGGCTGACACGCGCTGAGACATCTAGGGTTGGTGAGATGTCAGCTTTGTGTGGATAGATGATTCACCCTTGAATTTTCCTTGTTAAAAGACTCAGCAAAGGCGGCAGACTTTCTCCCAAGCACTGCCTGCTCTCAGAGGAGGTGGGGAGGGAGCAGCAGGTCCCCCGGGCAGAGACCGGCCGGGAAGAAGGAAGATGCTGAAGATTCTGTTTCCCTCCAGAAAATAGGGAGCACGTCTCCAAAGGCCTCCACCGCCTGGGGAGCCCGAGGTTCCTGACGCTCCCAACTCTTCTCCTTCAGGGCAGTCCTGCTTGTCCCTTTAACTTCTGCTTCATCCCTCCCACTACCCAGGTCACATCTCTCTCCTCCTGCCCCCTCTGGCCAAACATCAAACGCAGACTGTGCGCATTTCCACCTCTGCATCATTGGCCATGCTGCCCCCCTTGCTAGGAATGTCTCCCCGCCTAGTCTCCACTTATACCCATTATCCTTCAGTCACAGCACAAAGCCCACCTCCTCCAGGGAGCCTTCTCTCGTCACTCCCAGCTACCAGCCTTAAACACCCACAGCAAGCTCCGTCTCTCCCACCATTTGCCCTCTTTGCCATCGCCGGCCTACTCCAAAGTCTAGGTCTGCTGCTAATCAAGGAGGACATATCCTCAAGTCAATCCTGGGTTTGAATCCTGCCTCCACCATGCCCCAGCTGTGTGATTTTAGATAAGATACTAAACTCTCTGGGCCTCGGTTTTCCCATCTTTAAACAGGTGTAATTATAGCATGGAGTTGTTATGAGGGTTAGATAAAATCATACAGTTATAATGTGCCTTTCTTTCTCCCACAGAGTCAGTTATTATGATGACTGTCAGACTCTCTCATTAGCTTTGCTTGGAGGTCTGGGGTCCCCAACTAGTCAGCAAGCCCCCCTGAAGGTGGGGTCTCACTTCTCTTGTGTCTCCCACCCAACCTAGCACAAAACTGGGCACACAGGGAAGCACAATGAGCATGTATTGAATTGGAGTGTATGGGATACCATGGGGCATCCACAGCAACAAACCTACATCCATGACAAACACCAAAAACAAAACCTCAAGGTCCGGACCCAATGGGGTACAGGGAACTACAGGATGTTCTTCTGAGTTGGACGTTTGAGATCCCATCCCCATGTGATAGCTGGTGGTGGGATTCCTAACCATGCTATCGACATTAGTCTGGGTTTTTAGTAGCAGTGGAGATGCCCATTTTGGAAAAGTGCCTCAAGTTTCCCAACGCCCTATCCATTCATTATCTCCTTTGATCCTGACCTCCATCCTGGAGTGGGCAAGACTAGGGCCACCATCCTCATTGTTACTTGGAGGAACTGAAGCCCAGAGAGGTTTGCACAACTCCTCTTCTTCCTCTGCTAATCAGCAGCCCATCCAGATGAAAGCACATGTGTCCTGTCTTTGAATGCAGGGCTCCTTCTCCTGCCCTCTCTCTGGTGAGTCACCCCTAAACCCAGCCCCAGCTCCCCTTGGCAGCCTGCTGAGCCCAGGTACCTCCATAATGAAGCGGGAGGCTGACTTCCTCTCAAAGAACAGCTTCTGTTCCCTCTTGTTGGTGCACAGGTACTTCTGCTGAGTGCACACGGCATCACAGCCGTAGATCACGATGAAGATGTTGGCATCTGTCCCAGCAGCAAAGACATCACTGGTGTAGAGAGTGATCTCATAAGGGACAACTGGGGGTGGTGGCCCAAGGTCAAAGTCAAAGGGATATGAGAAAAGAAAACACACACAGGTGAGGTCCATTTCTTTACCAGCACCACCCACCGAGACCCTCCACCAGACAACTGCAGCCAGGGACCTGGACTGTGACCTGGTTGCCTAGCAACCACAGGCAGTTTCCAGGCATCTCCAACTCTCATAGAAAGCTCCTGTTCAGCATCCTGTTCCCTCAGATGACGGTCTCCCACCCCTCACATCACAGAGCTAGTCCAGCAGTTTGGTTGAAAGCATAGGTTTTCACACTAGACAAGCCTGGGCACAATGCCCAGCTCTGATCTAACTGTGCAACCTGGACAAGTCACTATGAACCTCAGTTTCCTCCTCTGTTAAATGTCCCCAAAGTGGTACTTAGCTATAAATGGGAGCTTTATAGTTCAGGGGTCAACACGCTATCAGATCAGCCAGTGTACAGCAGTGAGCATCCTTTCTCCTCTCCCCTCACCCCCTGCTCCCTGCCCCTTACTTGCCCCAGGTTGGCCAGCCCTCCCCAGTACCCCACATTGCACGTGGCCCCTTGCTGGGTTGGATGCTGAGGGGGCCTTGTGGATTCCTGATTAGTTTTCCTCACTTTAAATGGGTCTCCCTTAGGGGAGGGAAGATGAGGAGGTGAGGGATGTTCCAGGTGCACTCAGAGCCTTGGCGTCAAAACTAGCCCTACTGGGGACCACGTGTCCTTCAAAGAGAGGTCAACACACCCATACTGTTGGCCAGCAGCTTCCCAGCAGGCAGCTGTAGCGTGAGCAGAGACCAGCGTTTCTCAGTGTGGCCTGAGAATCCTTTGCTTCAGAAACTCTTGGGGTGCTTGTTACAAATACAATGCTCAAATCCCTCCTCAGATTCTCTATGGGGTGGGCCCAAGGATCTACATACGAAGTTTGAGCCCAGAAGTCTAACACAGTGTATCATCAAGCACAGGCTGAGATCCATTAGCAGGGCACTTAATGAAGTTAGTAGGTTGTCACCCGTATTTTTTAAAATACGAGTTGAACAGAATCAAATGGATAATAACATTGTATATCACATATAGTAAGGGTTAATATTTTCCCTGTGACACTTTTATTTGTTGTATATGTATATGGGTGTGTATATTTACTCTAGGTCACAGGAAAAGAAAAAATTTTTAACAGTGATCTCGACTCTTGAAAAAGGTCACCACTAGAAGTTACCTTCTTGTAGGTGGCTCCAACCTTCTCCAGAGGAGGAATTTTTTTCATTTATTATCATTGTTCCTTTGCCGTAGGATGGTAGTAGTAATAGTTATCATTCACTGAGTACTTACTACATCTCATACTCCGTACTAAGCTCTCTGCATTCCTTATCTCATTTAATCCTCACACCGACCCCGCGGAGTAGGTATTGTTAGATCCCCATTTTACAGATGACAAAACTGAGGCACAGAGAGGTGAAGTAACTTGCCCAAGGTCACACAGCTGGTCAGTGGCAGAACTCGAACTTGAACCCAGCTTGTCTGATCCCAAAGCCTATGCAGCCAGCCTCTAGGGGCGGTGTTGTCATGAACGAGAGGCAAGGACTGCTGCCAGCCCACAGGCCACAGGAAGGGGCAGCCCATGTTGGTGACCACCAGCCCCTCAGTGGCCTGGACAGGGTCTTCAACCACCTGGTGGGGCTCCACCAAAGGGAACTGCATCCGGGGACCCTGCCAGGCCCTCAAGCAATATGCTGTCTCTGCGGCACGCAGTCCCTTCCTCTGAGTCCTCTTGAATTTTTCCCTGGTCTTGAGTGGAGAAGCTGGCAAGCGGATGTGAGTTTTCCCAAGGCCAGCAGGCAGTGGGAGAAGCCCTGGAAATGTCTGGGCAGGAACAGCCCACCCTTCAGCCCTCATTGCTCCAGGCCGGGGCCCGGACTTGGCTCCCGGTTTTTAGTTCTGCCTGTGCCAATGGGAAGCTCTGTGTCCTCAGGCAAATGGCTTCACTTCTCTGGGTCTCAGTGCCTTTACCTGTAAAATGAAGTTTAGCTCTGTGGTTTGTAGTTCAGTTTTGTTTTCTAACCATGGAATTCTTATAAACATATGTTCAAGAATGTTCAGAGAAAACTTGACTTCTCAAAGCTGAGATGCTGCCCTGGAGGGCATGAAGGGGAGGGCAGGCCCTTTCTCCTCTCAGCCTCTCCCTCCCCCATCAGCTGCCCTGACACCCCCTTCAGCTGCCAGGACTCTCAGAACATAGGGTGAAAGCAAAGGTCCCTCCCAGTGCTAACAAGGCACAATTCTGGCTTCAGGCCTTGACCCTGGGTCCTGTCACCCCCAGGGAGCCTGTAAGTATAGACCATCACAGCCGTCCCTTCCTAATTTATGCACCTCTCCACATGGTCTCCACATTTCAGTCACTCCGTGAACGGCTCATCTTTTTCTGTGCTTCATGGTTCTGGGTGTACTGGGCAGCCTTGAGAACTGCCGACTCTAGGTCCCAACTTTCTTTCCAGCTCCCTGGGAATGATGGTCAGGCACTGTTTCCCACCATTCCTGGGGCTGCAGCCTCTGGGTCCCTGCAGTTTCCTGGCTTTGGCCCCAGAGACCTTCCCTGGTCAGGGAAGTCAGTTCAGAGCAGCAGCCCCTCTCCTCACTGCACCCCCCTTGGGGAACTTGCACATTTAAGCTGGCTCTGCAGCTCTTCAGCCTGAAACGTCAAGTTTTTCCTGCACATTTGTTGGGCAGGTGTGTATCTAAGACAAAGGGCAAATGGAATTGCTTTAATATCAGGCTGGAGCTGCATATACTCAAGTTCAGGCCATAAAAAGTCATTTTTCTGTTTTTGTTGTTGTTTTTTGTACAGAGGAAGGCCTGCCTCGGAAAATGAAGGAAGAAACAGATCAATGAAGCAGGTAGGCTGAGGAGTATTTCCATTTTGATCTGCTTCTTCTCTCATTTCCCTCTCTTTCTCCTCGCTCTAAGTGAACAGGTTCTGCCGCGAGCCCTGTGCACATTGCTGGATCAGTGTGTCTGTCTAAGACTAAGGGGCTCCTGGGCCAGGGGCTGCATCGGAAGGTTTGCTTCATGCATGCTGGGCAGGGACTGTACCAGAAGGAAATGTCACCGTATTTCAAGCTTCGGACCAGAAAATATCTTGATGCTCTGGTCATTTCTGGTTTAATTGCTCTAGGGAAAAAAGTGCACATACTGTTTAAGTATGAGTTGTTTGGAGAGAAATCTTTTGCTACAGTTGATTATTTAGGTAGTCAGTTTGTTTATTGCAGTTTGATTTCCAGTAACTGGCACATACCTACATGTTTATATAAACTTTTATCACATAATTTCTGATGATAATGATAGAAAAAAAGTGCCAAAATCTTCACTAAATTGTTCCCCTTCCTCCTTTCCTTTAGCCATGAAGGAATTACATTTACCTTCTTTTCAAGTTTCTGTTCTCTCCCCAGTGAGGAGAAAATCTTAGGGTGTCGATTTCTTTGGAGCATTAATTACTGGAATAAGGGTTGGTGATGGGTTGATAATGATCCCTCTTAGTGAGTTAGACCTTTGTCCTGCTTCTTTGGGTCTTAGAACCATCCTGCATTATCTCTATTTTGCAGATGAAGAGACTGAGCCCAGAGAGGGTAGGTTCTTGTGGAACTGGGAATAAGCCCCTGATTTCCTTTCCCAGGGCTCTGCCCACCACCTCCACAGGGCCCAGGGAATTTGGGAAAGGACACAGAGGCCCAAATATCTAAGGTCTGCCTGGCCCGGAGTCTGCTGCAGGAGGGACTGGGGTTCCCCAGGTGGCAGCCACAGGCACTGGGAAGAGGGCTGGCCTGGCAGCGCGAGGTTCCTACATGGCGTGTACAGCCTCGTCTGCAGCTCTGCATGGAAGAGGTCCCTGACGATGGCCCCATCGTCTTCATTCTTGGCCAGCCAGCGGCCACAGGGGAACGTCATGCACTTTCCAAGAGATGGGGCGTCCACCTCCACCCAGTCCACAAACCAGCCAGGAGCCTTGCCTGGAGAGAGAGGAGACACGGAGCTCATTGAGGACTGCTGCAGAAGTGGGTCCCAGGGGGTGACTCTGGGACTCCAAAAGTGCTTCACTCCTTCAGGGCTGAGTCCTATTTTCCACCATTAACATGCCAGTCCATCAGCGCACAGCACTGTTAAAACAACCCCTGGTAAAATGTGCACCCAGCAGAGCTGCTTACACTCTGGGCTGTTGCCAGTGAAAGCAGAAAGAGTGAAGGGGCAGGAGAAGATGGCAAGAGGGTAGAGGAGCCCAAAGGCACAAGAAATAAGGACAACATCCCATGGAATGGGGCCCAAACATGGAGCGCAGGGATGCCAAAGAAAGCCTGTATTCACAAGGAAATCATAACTCACTGAATGAAAGGGACAACATACAGCTCCCTGGCTGAAGCTTGTGACGGATGGAGGGAAAGGAAAAGTGGAGGAGGTGAGGGTCCTCCCTGGAAAAATATATGCTCAGGTTTAAAAGAAGAAAGTGGGACTCAGGCAGAGATCCTTGTCCCTACCATCCCAGGTGCTAGGACATGGGCCCCTTTTCTTAGGCTTCCAAGGGGTGGTTTTAGGAACAAGAAAAAAGTCCTACGTTACTGAGAGGGAACGAGCCTGTGGCACATCCTTTGTCTGGTTGCAGTGAATGAGTTCCCGGAAGGACCAGCTAGAGCAGTGGTTCTCAAAGTGTGGTCCCAGCAAGCAGCATCAGCACCACCTGGGACTTGCAGAGATGCAAATTCTTGGGGCCCACCCCAGCCCTCCTGAATCAAGAAACTCTGGGGGTGGGCCAGCTAGCTACGGTTTAGCAAGCCCCCAGGTGGTTCTGACTCATGCTCAAGACTGAGACCATGAGATTGATCAGTGGTCTCTAGAGGGCTGCACAATAAAATAACTGGAGGACACGGGGGCTTTAAAAATCACCAGTGCCCAGACCCCACCTCAGACCAGTTAGACCAGAATCTGTGTGTGCGGCCAGGGCTCCACTGGGCTAAAGGAACGGCACATTCCCAGAAGCAAAATGTAGTTCCCCAGGATGCTTTCCCAGGTGGTCCTGGGGACCTGTCCGAGGTCCTGACATTCTTGGCAGGGAACAGACCTGTGTTGTCATGGCCGATCCTGACTTTCCACAGGTCTCCCAGGTCCAGCGTCTCCACTGTGAAGATTTCAATGCTGTCTCTCTCAAACTTGTCGCTGTTGGTCTTGGAGGACTTCAGGAGAGTCATTCCTGCCAACCAAAGGACCTGAGCATGACCGGGTGGGCCGGAGACAAACCTGGCCTGGCCCACCCCTTTAGGTTTCTGACCCACCCATGTTTCTGAGCTTCTGTCAGATCCAGAGCATGCAATTACCAGCCACCAGGCATACATGTTTTGCATTTTGGGGTGTGTCTCCTTTTATTGAGCTTTACAATAGCCCTTTGAGGAATGTCTTTTTATTTCCCTCTTCCATCTAAAGAAAGGGAGACACTAAGAGATTAAGTGATTTATCCAAGATCATCAAGGAAAGAGTGGTGGGACCCACACTCCAGTGTCTGCTCTTTTTCCATGTACTGCACGTTTCTCCACATGGGGAGGGAGCCAGTGACAAAACCACCCTTTTCATGCTCCGTGGGGAGACAGTGGCCCTCCTGTGGGTGTAGGGCATGGGGGAATTCTCTAGAGACTCTCCCATGGACAACAGAAGGAAGCTTGGCTTCAAATGTCACCCACTAGCCATCTCACATAGGGTAATCTGTCCTGGACTTGGGGGTCAGTCTGAAATTTGCAGGGTTCTCAGAGCCATCACCATGCACCTCCACCACAGTACACACATTTCCTCCAAGTCTCCAATCTCCTCACCCTTTTAAATCCCAGCTCTGGGCCCACCTCATACAAGCAGTCTATTGATATTCTTAAGAGTCATGGCAGCGTGGCTCAAATGCATGTAGAGACAGACAGAACTCGGTCCAATTCCTAGCTCTACCACTTACCATCCAGGTGGCAAATTACTTAAGGTGAGACTTAGTTTCCTCAAATGTAAAAATGGGCTCTCTTAGTATCTTCCTTCTAGGATGATGCAAGGATTTAACAAAATGATGACTGTTGAGTGCTAAGAATGTGTGTAACACACAGAAAGCCCACAGCAAACCAAAGCAGTTGTTAGGGCCCATCAATATCATTGACCATGGCTCAGTAACTATTGCAATCAACAATTTATAAGTTATGTTCACCTTATTCTTTTATAATGCAAAATCTGCCTTATCTAACCTTTAAATACTAACAATAATATTATTGTCCCTTTGTCCCATATATTTTACATGTTCATGTTCATTAAATCCACAACTTTATGAGGCACTTACTAGTTTCATCCCCATTTTAAAAATGACAGAACTATGGCAGAGAGGCTAAGCAACTTGTCCAATGTCACACAGCTAAAAAATGGAGGTCCCAAAATTTGAACCATCAGGTTCCATAGCCAGTGCTCTCTACCAGCTGAGGGCAGGATTAGGACCATTTTCGAACAATGCCTGGCACAGGGCTCTGGACCCAATGGATTTTGAGTACATACATGAGGACCATTTGAGGGATGACTCCTCTCTGAACTTAGACTGAGAGAGGCTGGATGGATGGCCCAAATGGGTGCTGACTCCAACCCTAAGTGACGGCCTCTCCGTGGTCACAGGTAGAGGCTCCAGAATGGCTCCCAGATTCCCTGAGCACTTCTTACTGAAAGTACCCTGGCTGCATCTCCTTGTGGGTTGGGAGGAGCCACCATTTCCCAGGTAGCTAATGGGGGCAGGGTTAGGGCTACAGCTGCCTCTAGAAGATACAGTGAAGAGACTAATCACTGTGTGTACTGAGGGCCCCTTCATTATGGTTTGGAAAGGCAAACAGAGTGACACCTCCAGGAAGGATATAGGAAATGGTAAAAGCTTTCAGAAAGCTGAACATTGGATTGGGCATCACTGCCTGAGGAAGAGGATGCTGAAGGAGGGATGATTCCAGTGGCTTACACACATTAGGGTGGTAAAGGCAGCCACAACAACAGGAGGGAAAGCAAGGGGCTGGAGTGCAGTAGGACTGCCTTAGTAAGATTTAGGAAGAATTTCCTAAAAAACTAACCTTCACAACTCAGGTAGGCAAGTCATTTTTAGGAAAAAAAGAACTGCCTTTCTCCCACAGGGCTAGTTGCATGCAATCTGGCAAGAGAGAGGCATGGCCAGGATTTCCCTGGAAACTGCTGCCAAGTCTTCCAGGCTCCCTGGGCAGGAATGTGGGTGGAGCTTGGCCCTTTCCTACTTTCTTACCAGTGTCATCTTGCATGCCAAAGAGTGTGATGAAGACATTGGCATCTGTGCCTGCATTCTTCTTGTCCCCGGTCTTTATGGTCACTGAGAATGTGGTAGATTTATCTGCCAGGAGAGGAGTGTGGAGATGTGAGTGAGAGATTGCTTCTCCCATGAAGGGAGAAGTGATGGTGGGGGTGGGGAGGGGGAGCCACCTCCTCCAGAAGGGCTTCTTTGATTCACCCCACCTGGCTCCATCATTCCAATTCTTGCCCTGCCTCTTCAATCCTATATTTGTAATTAGTAATGAGTAATTTCCATGTTTGTGTTGACTATTCTTATGAATAGCATTACTTGTAATGTGTGGTTCTGCAGTCACCGTTAGTCTAGAAACTTCCTGAGGGTAGAGATGAGGCGTCCTTTGCCTTCTGCACTCAATAGAGTTGATAGCATGGCTAAGAGGAGACTTAGGGTGATCATAGGGTCAGAGGCTTGTCAGCCAGGAGCCCCAGTCTGACTCCTCCAGGCAGGGAGGGGTTTCAGGGATATGAATTCCAGGGAAGGGAGCTCAAGTATCATAGAAGTCCTGGGGGTTACCACTCATTATTTCCCTTGGCAAAAAATGTACTGAAAGCCTATAAGGTGCTTGAGGGGAGGACACAGGACTGAATCAGAAAAAGCTACAACCTTTCTATCCTATCCTATCCTATCCTATCCTATCCTATCCTATCCTATCCTATCCCATCCCACCCCATCCCATCCCACCCCGTCCCACTCCATTTCCATCCCATCCCATTCCATTCTTGACCATAACTCTGTAATAAGCCATGCACTATATTCCCAGCCCTAAGCCAGACCCACGGGAACTCACTCCAGCTCGCCATCCCATGCTTGTCCATGGAAGAATGAGAGGGTGGTGTGCATAGATTGGCAGAGGTGGAAGTGCCCAGTTCCCATAGGGGAGGGAGGGAAGATGGAGATCTGGGTGGGGGAGGGGAGAGGAAGGGCCTCCGATGGCCTTGAGAGGTGAGGAAAGATGCTGGAGGGAGGACATCGGCTCTAGGAAACCTTTTTGCTCCAGGGCCAGGTTGTCGAGGGGGTTGTTGTCACCACCTCCCCCACCCTCCTCATCCTCGCTCTGTGGCAGCACGTAGGACTCATCCACTGGCAACAGCTCCCTGGACAGCTGGCCATCGTCCTCCTCCACTGCCAGCCAGCGTTGGCATGGAAAATAGTACCTGTGGGGGGTGTGGGGGAAGATAGAGAATGTCATCTGGGACTATCTCATGCAGGATCAGTAACGGGCTGAGAAATGTGAGACACCCCAGTGGGGCTCCAACTCTCCCCTATCTGACCCCACAGCTTTGTCCACCCATCCTACCCAGCAGGGGAATCACACTGGAGCCCTCCACCTGGGGTGGAGAACAAAAATCAGGACATAGTCTCCAGGCACCCCACTGACAATGCCTGTGTGACAGTGCCTGGTGCATAGTAGACCCTTGTGCCAGTTTGAAACTGCTATGTACCCCAGGAAAGGCCACGTTCTTTAAATCCATTCTTGTGGGAGCAGACCTATTGTGGGTGGAATCTTCTGATTAGATTATTGCCATAGAGATGAGACCCCCCACATTGAAAGTGGGTCTTGATTAGTTTACCGGAGTCCTTAAGAGAGCTCGGAGAGATGCTTAGAGAGGAAACACTCAGAGACATTTTGGAGTCAGCCATTGAAACCAGATGTTTGGAGATGCTAAGCTAAGAGATGAAGCCCAGAATTTGCCTCGGAGAAGCAAAGTGGGAATCCACAAACACTTAAAGGCCACTGGAATCATAAGTTGAAAGCAACGCAACCCAGGAGCAAAGGACCAGCAGACGCCAGCTAACAGGGGTGTTCCGGATGCCACTGGCAATTCTTCAGTGAAGGTATCCTCTTGTTGATGCCTTAGTTTGGACACTGTTACAGTCTTAGAATTGTAAATTTGTAACCTAATAAATTCTCTTTAATAAAGCCAAGCCATTTCTGGAATTTTGTATGGCGGCTTTAGCAAAATGGAACAACCCTCAACCAGAGTACCATTGGATGGAGGTATCAAGAAGGAGAGGAGCATATGGGGACTGTCCCAGCCCTTTCTGGTATTAATCTATTAGCCAGAGCTAGCAGGTGCTCAAAACATAATTATTGAGTTCATGGATGTTACGGAACTATCCAAAGATGATTTTGGAAAGTTCAAAGAGTGTGGCCAAGAAGCTGACACAGCAGACAGCTGGGGCTATGCAGGAAGGCAGGGAGGGGAGGTTCCAAGTCAGACTCCTCAGTGTGGAGGCCTGACTCAGCACGCCGAGGCACCAGGCAGGAAGGCAGACAGGACCAGGGATGGGAGCAGCAGAGTGTGGCAAATAAGAACTCTGCCTCTGAGCTAGACTCTCTGGGTTTGAGTTCTGGCTCTGCCACTGATAGT
>PVKY010009748.1:0-13091 GCA_004027775.1 Bradypus variegatus
ACAATGCTCACTGGCCAAGGCCTGCTGGGCTCAGACAGGTGCTCTTGAGCCGAGCCAGGTACAGAGATGAGCCGGCTGCACTGCTGTTGGGGACAGACTGGCTGAGGGGGCTGTCTGCTGGGAGGCATGTGCGCGCACTCGCATCTTGCTACATGCTTGCCCTCCCTGAATCTTGCTGCAAAATCTGGAGGAGGCTGGGAGCGATGCTTGGAGGGGAGGAGTCGCAGCGGGGAATGGTGGCAGGAAGGCGGGGAGCTCTGTGGCTGCTGGAAAGAGGGCTTCCCCCTCCCCAGGCAGCACGGGCCCCACCTCAACTGTTCAGTGACTCCGAACTTCAGGGTGCGCCTTGCCGGGGTTTGGCTGGACATGCACCCTCCCCAGTTCCCACCACACAACAGGCTGCTCAGAACTGGAAACACTATAACCGTCCACCAACAGGGGACTTGTTAAATAAATCATGGAATGCTGCCACACAATGAAATACCGTGCAGCATTAAAAGAAAACAAGAGAGATATGCACAGACTCGGAATGATGATCAGGAATTATGTGTAAGAGATGAAAGCAAGTTTCAGAACAATAGGAAGAGTACAATAATTTCTGTTAAAAAACAAGTCCCATCTAGCATACATCTATAAACGTGTTCCTATGCATATTAGGGGTAATAAAAGCATACCAGAAAGCATGAAACTGAACAGGCCAAGCCAGACCATTGTATTTGAAATTGGTATCTGTCCTTTCCCCTCCACATTCTCAATCCTCTTATGCCGTTTTCTCCATAGCATGTAACACCTTCTAACATTTTGTATAATTACCTACTTATTATGTTCATTATGCATTACATTTCTCCTTCTCCCACTAGAAGGTAGGATCACCAATGGCAAGAATCACTATCTATTTAGTGTTTGGCCATAGTAGGTGCTCAGTAAATATTTACTGAATGAAAGAATCAAATGGCATTGGGAGAGGGAGAAGGGGGAAATGCTTACTTTTCACTTAATATTCCAAATATAATGGTGAGATTGTGGGTGACTTTTACTTTCTTTTTAAAGATTTTTTAATATTTTCTAATCTTTATGTAATCAATATGCATTATTCTTACAATTAAAAAAAAATGTCATCTAAAGACAATCACAAACGCAGCTATGCCTATGGCTCGTGATGCCAGGCCCTGCCCTGCTTGTGGATCCTGTGGCTCCCTTCTCCGCACTGCCCTTTGGGTCCCCCTCTGTCCTACTCGCCTCTCCAGCCTGGCTTCCCTTCCCAGGCCCTGCTCCCGCCTGACCATCCCCATTCCTTGGACACACTGAATATAGCCAGTCTGGCCCCTGGAATGCGCGCTCCACTTCCCCACCCATGCCCTCTAAATCCCTACCACCCTTCCAGAGCTACTAGTTCTAGTCTCACTTCCTCGGGAAAGCTGCACCTGAGCAGAACTCGTTTCCTCTGCCCTGTATGTCTCACGGCCGGTAGGCCAGGATGACCGTGCATCAAATTTGCCTTCTGCGAGAATTACTGTGTCTGTCCATCTGCTTCATGGGGCTGGGGGCCTGGAGGGCAGGGAGCATTTCTTCTTCATCTTATCCATCTCTCTTCCCATGTCTTGCTGTTTCCTCTGCTCTGTCCCTCTGTCTGTCTCCTGCGCTCTCTGTTTCCTCAATCTTTCCTCCCACCAGGTCTTCCCGTGGGCTCCTTCTCTTCCTGCTCCATTGCTAGCTCCTCCCTCAGTCAGGAAGCCTGTGCAATGCCCACTCTGTGAAGCGGACCTCCGGGATAGACAGAGGCCTTGGAACTGCAGGGAAGGAGACTGACTGCCCCGCGCCCCCTCGCAGTGTCCCAGGTTTGGTGGCCCTGCTGCCTGCTGAGCCAGGGGGCAGCCTTGGGAGGGGCCTCTCTGGGAGTGGATCCCACCAACAGGGAGGAGTCTGCAGGAGGCCCCCCGGGGCAGTGAGCCAGCGTTCAGACCAAGAACAAATCCCAAGGCCTTGCAAAACAGCCAGGGACTGTGCAGTGCACTTAACACTGAGCAAGCAGGGCAGACGGTCCAGCAGAGGTGCGGGCGCTCTTGAGCACCCTTGTTCCTGCTGAATGACCCGGCTGGGGCTGCCAGGTGAGGAATCAGGTGTGTTCTCCCACCGACTTAGAATAGCAGAGGCAGCCCAAGGGACAGGGGGAAGGAGAACCTGAGCCCCAGTCCTGACTCAGCATCGATTGCCTATGTGAGCCTCAGTTTCCCCATCTGATCGATGGGGTGGGGGTTGATGTCCAACCAGATACTTGGATAACACCCCACCCACAATACTGTGGGGGGTTCTGATACCTAAGTCATCACACTGTGGTGAGCACTGAATGAGGTGTCTCATGCCAAGCACTTAGTCCAGTGTCTGGCACGTATTAAGTGCTCAATACATGCCGGCTGCTGCTATTTTGTAAGAGACGACTATGTCTTATGCCTTTAAGGACAGCAGAACGAATGGCTGCCCTGGGAGTGACGGCTGCTCCAACCTCGCGCCAACTCATCCAGGGGGAAATAGCCCGAGGACACACTCGTATAACCAGGCCTTGGGTCCCCTAAATATTTATTACTTCTTTTTCAGACTACGTAAATATTATGTGTTCCCTACAAAAACAAACACACCCAAAAAAACATATGGACAAAAATAAAATTTACATACTCAGGCAGGCCTGAGCTTAAATCCTTGCTTTGCCAGTTACTTGACGTGTGATTTGGGGCAGGTTTCTTAATCATTCTGATCTCAGTTTTCCCATTTGTAAAATGGGACTGTGGTGTCCCTCTCACAAGGCAGACAGGAAAGGTAAATGGGATCACAAGAGTAAACTGCTTGGTACTGCCTCTGATGGAACGAGAGGACTATCTTAGTCTAGCCACTCAGAGATAATCACAGTTCACACTTTGGTCCCTTTTTTTTTCAGTGTTTTTTTTTTTCTATGCACATATGATGTGTACATAATATTAGCATATCTATATTAAGTTGAGACCATAATGCATATTCTTTTAATATAAGTATTATGTCACCTCCTAAGGTGCTAACGTATGGGGGAGGGCGTCTGCTTTTAAACCAAGGAACATTACTCAAATGCCTTCTTAACCACTGTGTTTTAGTCAAGACACTCTTGGCTCCCCCAGTGTCTGTCAACCTTTTTCCCACTATTGCAGTCCCCCACCCTCCACCCCAAGAAACGTTTTTAGACTTTTCCCCTTTATCTCCCCCATGGTGAAGTTCTTTAAGAACTATCTGTTTTGGAATAATTACAAATGCACAGGAAGTTGCCAAGATAGTACAGAGAGGTCCTGTCTACCTTTTAACTGGTGCCCCCCGATGACAACATTTCAACTCTAGTGCAATGTCCAAACCAGGAATGTGGCATTGGTATGCTGTGTGTGCAGGCATCTCAACTCTAGTACAACATCCAAACCAGGAATGTGGCGTTGGTACACTGTGTGTGCCGACATCTCAACTCTAGTACAACGTCCAAACTAGGAATGTGGCATTGGTATGCTGTGTGTGCAGACATCTCAACACTAGTACAATGACCAAACCCGGATGTGGCGTTGGTATGCTGTGTGAGCATGGGTCTATTTCATTTTCTCACATGTGTAGATTCGTGTAACTGTCACAGTCAAAGCACAGAACTATTGCAGTACCATGGAAACTCCCACGGGTTCCCCCTTTATGGCCACACCCACCCCTTTCCTTTCCACCATCTCCAAACCCAGGCAACTACTAACCTGTTCTCCATCTCTATAATTTTGTCATTTCAAAACATTATCGAAATGGAATCATACAGTATGTGACCTTTCAAGACTGTCTTTCTCCCTCACCACAAAGCCCTTGAGCTGTAGCCAGGTTGCTGCATGTATCAGTAGCTCATTCCTTTATATGGCCGAGGAGTAGTCTATGGTGTGAAGGTACCAAAATTTGTGTAATCGTTAACCTATTGAAGGGCATTTTGGTTGTTCCCAGTTTTTGGCTATTACCAATAAAACTGCCATGAACGATCATGTGCAGGGTTTTGCATGGACTTCAGTTTTCATTTGTCAAGGATAAATGCCCGGAGGGCAACTGCTGGGTCAAATGGTAGTAGAATGTTTAGTTTTCAATTTCTTTTTTTAAAAGAAACCGCCAAACTATTTTCCAGAGTGACTGCACTATTTTACATTCCTACCAGAAATGTATGAGAGTTCCAGTTTCTCTGCATCCTTGCTAGCTTTTGGTATTGTTCTTATTTTTATTTTTGCTGTTCTAGTAGGTATGTAGTGCTATCTCATTAATATTACAGAATACTGTATATCTGTTTATGTTCTGTATGTATATCTGTGCTTTTATGCGTATAAATAAAAGAATAAGATTTTTTTGACCTCCCCTTCTCAACAACCACTTTTTATCCCAGTGGGGTGGCATCAATCCATGAGAATGCACTGCTTCTCTAAGCCTTCCACTTAAGAGAAAACACCAGGGATTCGGTGAGCCACTTTAACCACTGAACCAACTTCCAAGAGGCCAGAGAAACAACTGGTTTGGACAAGTGAGGTGCCAGCCAATATTTAAAGAACAAGCCTGCAGCCTTGGACAAATGAGGATTAAATATTCTGACCCCAAGATGAACTAGTACACTGGGGTGGGGACCCCTGCAGGGGCAGAGATTGAAAACACAACCAGCATACCCTGCTCTCTTCATTTTGAGCTCATCTCAGAACTGGGTTTGCCTCCAATAGCCAGTGTCTACTGTGGGCCTCTAAGGCAGTAGGTACCTGGCCGATACTCGGGCATGAGTCCCTGAATCACTCAGCACGTTGTGCGACGCAGTTTCAGGACCTACTGTCCTGGAGACAGTTCATTGCGCCTATGGGGCCCCAACTCACCCAATCCAAAGTGTGCCACGGGCTCCATCTCGCACAGGTAGCCCGAGCCCCCATCGATGATCCGCAGGTGGGCCCCGCTCTTCTTGGTGTAGAGCACCACCTTTGCCCCCCGAGCGAAGGCTCCAAACCGGGTGCGCGGCACCACTCGCAGCCAGTTGTTGCTGAAGCCCTGGAGGGCAGGGGACAGGCAGACACTGGGCTTCAGCGGTGGGAGGATGAGCTGGGGAGCGAGGGATGGGGAGGGATGAGGGAGGGAGAGAAGGAGCAAAGGGGAAAGAAGAGAAAGGACCAAGGAAGGAGAGAGGAGGGTGAACGAGGCAAAGACAGAGGGTGAAGGGAAAGAGAAAGGACTGGAAAGGGGGGGAGGGAAAGTCAAGAGCCTAAGGATGAGAAGGGAAAGTAGAAGAGGGCTTCTCCTGGGAGGCAGCTCTTCCTGGAGCTTTCCTGGGGCCTTGGGACTTCCATTTCCCACTCCCTGGCCAAGCAAGCACCTGGACTCCTTTGCCCTCGTGCACCGAGGCCTGCACGAGCACACCTGGCAGGGCTCTACAGGTCCCGAGGTAGTGCACACCTGATTCCCCCGGAAGACGGAGAGCGGCTGAGCCATGGACTCCCCGTGGGACAAGATGAGGTCCAGCATCCCGTCTCCATCGAAGTCCGTCACCACACCTCCTGCAACAAGGCAGATTTCACTTCTGGCTCTAGGCCAGGAGCCCCCAGGGCACAGGGGCTCCCACCAGGTGTGGCACCCACAACCCTGAGTGTGGGAGGCAGCAGAGGGAAAGGGCCTGGTGCCGGGACACTTGGACTTAAAGCCTGTTCCTCTCCTTCCGAACTGCATGAGCTTGGGCAGGTTGCTAAAAACTCTGTGCCTCAGTTTCCTTGCCTGTGACAGTACCTCCTCTTAGGATTACGTGAATATGCAATGGGATGGTGTTTGCAAAGGGCTTGGCACATGGCCGGCCCATGGTAGAAATTCATGGGAGAGGAAATCCCTTTCTATTTCCTGGACTTTTGCATGAAGAGCATGAGGCAAATTACTCACTTGGGAGGACTTCTTTCTGGTCTTCCTGTCATGGTTTGAATAATAAACTCCCTTTGTATTGGCACAGCTTTTGTCAATTTATCAAATGTTTGCTTATACATGGTCTCCTTGTGCTCCTCACCACAACCCAGAGCAGTGAGGAGGGCAGACCTAACATCCCTATTTATGGATGTGGAGAACCAGGCCCAGAAGATGAAGACTCTTTTCCAAGACCACAATGCAAGGCAATGGCAGGCCTGGCTCAGAGCTCTTTCTCAGACACCAAGCTGAGTGCCGAGATGGGAGGGTCAGCCTGCAGAGCCTCCTGCCGGCAGGGCACCACCAGAGAAGCCACTGCCCACGGATTCCCACGCCCTCCGCAGACCTGGGATTGGGAGAATGGATGGTCCCCTCCTCTGCCTCCTGCCCGCAGCCTCCAGGGGCCCCTCCACCTCGGTTCTCACCCTGCCCCTGGGTACCAAGGCCTCGGAGTGGCAGGGACAGGAGAGGGGAGCGAGAGGGATCCTGGCATGGGATGGGCTGCCCTGTCCCTCCTGTCTTTGCCCCAGGATATGGGTGGTGCAGAGATGGGCAGTGCAGGCTGTGGCTCTCGGGCTCCCCTCACCTGTGCCCCGTCCCTCAGGCTCCAAGGCATCCCCAGGATTGAGCTCCTCGATGAGGGGGTCTCCGTGCTCCCTGCGGATGATGCTGCAGGAGGAGACAAGGCCTGTTCAGGGATGAGGACTACAGTGCGGCCCTGTGAACCCCAGACATAAAGGCCCACTCGCTCCATTCTCTGTCCCCTGTGCATTCCCAGATCCCACTGGGCACGGGCTGCCACCGGGTGGCCTGCGGAGCCACTCTCTGCTCACAGACCCTGCCTTCGCCCTGGCTACTCCCTTTACGAGTTTTAATTTACATTGGTAAATATTGATTTTTCCTCTTCTAATGGATAAATTATAGACAGCCTGGGGAAGGGCATTTGACGGCTAGAGAAGGAACAGGGACTCAGCTACCTTCAACTGACCTTCACATTCCTTCAAGTGGCTCCTGGGATTCCTAGTTTTGAATCCTATCCAGGATTCAAACCTTGCTCGAATGCCACCCTGTCCAAGCCTTCCCTGATTGTTCTGCTAGAAGCCATCCCTTCTTGCTCTGCCTTTATCACTTTTGTGGCCTTTATCACTTTCGACCTTGTGCTAAAGCTCTGTTTGAATGCATCCTATCTTGTCGGTAAGACTGAGTTCCTTGCAGGCTGGGGTCTTGTATTTATTCATCTTTGCATCTCCCATGGCATCTAACACAGTGCCTGGCTCTCAGAAAGCTCCAAGCACGTGTCTGTGGGAAACACGGATGGATTCCAGAGGAAAAGGGAGGAAAGGGGTCCTTTTGGGTTGCAGGGTTCCTGCCCATTTTGAATTCTGAATCTTGGCAATGTGTACTTTAAAAAAGTCCACGGTGAAAGTCTGGGTTTTCCTCTCCACTGAAATGACTGCCGATGGTGGTGAGCTAGAGCTACTGGTTTCCTCCTCCTCTCTTTCTTCTCACAGTCTGGGGTGCCTGCCTGTGAGGAGCAATGCTGAAGACGGAGGGCCTGGAGGAATCTGTAGCACACTCCCTACCACACTTGCAGGATGCTGTTGTACGCCCCGATCACAGAGGAGCCCCTGAGGGCTGTGATGTGGCCAGCACTTCGCAGGAGGCCCCTAGGGTCCCCTGAGCCGGAAGCTGTGGGGGCCAGTGACAGAGAGCACAGCAGAGCTTCAGGGGGTCTGTGGGGCTGAGCAGATGCCCCAGGAGCGTGCCCCTGCCCACGTGGGGCATCTGTGCTGAGCATGCCCGTGTGCACAGTCAGGGGCAGTGAGCCTGGGGAGTGCACTGTGTGTAGTGTGCATGGGGTGTGCACACCGCTGGAGGTGTATAAGCCTCAGGCTGCTAACGTCTACAGTCCATCTGACCACTCGTGTCCTGCAGGCTCTGCCACAGCCGGCCAGGGACGCTTCCTGGTTCAGGTGACAGTGACATTATGGGTTCCACTTCATTGAACACATCCTTATGAGCAAGTACTAAGTGCCTGGCCCTGAGGGGCTGGGGTGGGGGTGGGGGGCCAGGGCTCAGAGCCCACGAGGACATCAACATTCAGAAAGAACGGAGAGGGGAGTGTGGGGTGGGGGAAGCTCACCAGATTTGGGCGAGCAGGAAAGGCTTCCCAGGGGAAGGGCAACTAAGCTGAGACCCGAACCACGACGAAGTGGGGAGTGGGGGTCAGGGGGTTAGAGGTTGGGGGTGCGGGCAGGTGAGGGTCCAGGCCACCACAGCTCAGAACAGAACGCAGCCCCGAGTATCTGGTGCTTAGATGTAAGGGGGTGGTGGTGCTGAGGCTGGGGCAAAAGCAGGGCCTGTGGGCCATGCAGAGGAGTGTGGACTTAATCTGAAGGCCATGGGGAGCTTCTACAGGGCTTTAAGCTAAAGAGGGGTGTGCCCAGATATGCATTTGCCCTTGAAAGAGTGAGACACTAGTGGTGTAGGGTGGAGAGATCAGGACAGATCACAGGGGTTTGGGTGTAGAACGGGGTGACTGCACACCTGGTTGGTAAGGGACAGTCTCTGCTTGTGCCGTTTACCCTGCCCTTGTTAACAGGGACTTCTTTCGCTCGCCCAGGTGCCCCAGTTTGGTGATGACTTTTCCGGTTACCCTGGGTATCCTTGAAGGACTTGCGGAAGATCAATTGTTCGTTAACAGACACTGCTTTCCTTCTCTGGCCAGGGTCCCTGAGCAGCAACAACAAGAGTCTAGTGCTCTTGTTTCCGTGGCCTGGGAACTTCCCCAGTCTCCTCCTACCCAGATACAACAGCCCGCCCAGCCCTGGAGCATGACCTGATGCACATCTCCCAGCCCTAGGCGAGTGAAGGACACAAGCACACAGAGCGTCTGAGTCCCCAGTACCTGGCCTTGGAGCCCCGGATGTTCCATTCAGTGACAGGAGAGAAGCCCCCTGCAATGTGGGGCAGGTGGGGGGTAAGCTTCCCCAGCTGCAGCTGAGTGGCAGCCCTTGCTTGGGCTCCTTTCTCTCTGCTGTGTGCTCAGGGCCCAGCCATCTGTCACGGGGACCTGGGGCACAGCCACATAACTGGGAAGTGGCTTCTGCTGCCCGTGTGTAAGTAAACACACTAACCCACAGGTGACCACGTGGTGAGTCTGTTCACGGAAGGCCCCAGGCCAGCCCCCATGTCCTCCCTGCCCACCCGCAGTCGGGGCAGCCAGGGGAGGGCTGGGAGATTTGAAACAGGCCATGCTCCAGGGACAGGCGGGCAGTGTCTGAGTAGGGGGAGGCTGGGGAGGTGCCTGTTCTCGGGCCTCAGAGACAAGAGCACTAGATCCTTGGTGCTCAGGGGCCCTGGCGAGTGACACTTTATTAGCCAGAGAAGGAGAGCAGTGTCTCTGTTAACAAGCAATTGATCTTCTGCAATTAATCTGGAAGTTGTGAATAAGCGTTTTTTCAAGGCACCTAATTAGTAAATTTGGTGCCTTCGAGGGTTGATTATATCCACCCAGGACTGACGATTTGTTAAGCATTTTAAGACAGGCCTAGTCACAGAGCTCACCGTTTATTAATAGTTGGGGTCCTCCTGGGGGAGGGGAGGGGGGCTTTGGGGAGCTGAGCAGGTGATCTGGCCAGTTTCCTGAATCCAAAGCCCCTGCCCCCCACTTTCCCCCAGCCTGGTCCTGAGCTGCAACCAGCAGGTTCTAGGCCAGGAACAGGGATGTGTCAGGTCACGTGGGTCCTGAAGTTTGTTCCCAAACTTTGGTGTGATTATAATCACCTGGTACCTTCTGTGCTTATTATAAATACAGATTCCTGGGCCTTGCCCCCTGACATTCTGATTCAGGAGATCTGGGGTGGCCCGGGGGATCCTGAATTTTAAATACGCACCCTGGGTGATTCTGATGTCAATGGTCTCTGGAACACCCTTAGAGAAAACCCAACACTTCCTCCCAGGGTGCACTGCTCAGGTGATTGCTGATTCCTTCCATTTCTATAGCTCTTTCCTTGTCTGCCACTCAATTGTCTCAGCCAGCTTTTCCCAAAGGGTGTTTATAGAGCATCAGTCCGAAGAGAAAATCTTTGAAAGAAGAGTCCTGGGATCAAATCCATTTGAAATAATATCCTATCCACCTTTTAGAAAGTAAAAATGCCATGGGCATATTAAAGGCTCTGAAAAGTCCTGCAGTCTATAAACCTGTTTAGCTTCATTTAGCCAGGATTTATTCAGACAGATTGACTCTGTAAGCCCTTTCTGCAGCAGTGTGGATTTATGGCCTGTGGCTCTCAGGTCCCGGCACACTGTGGACCACATTCCTCAGCCCCTTTCCCTGCAACGGAGGGAGGCTGGCTCCACGCCCAGGATCCTCCACCATCTCCCACAGCCTCTTTCTCATTCCCTGCTCTTTCCCCTTCTGCCTGTTCCTTCATCAGGGGACATTCCTCCACCAGACACTGGCACCCTGGTCTGTGGAGCCCTCCCCTTCTGATGCCTAAACTTCCCTTATGACCCCCCAGCCATCGACGGCAACGGCCAGCGGCCAGCCTGAAGCATCTACCGGAAGAGGCGGTTGGCCGAGGAGCTGCGGTAGGCGATATTGTTGAAGAAGATCTCCAGCTCCTGGTCATTGTCAAAGTCGGCTGCGATGACCGTGCGGACAGGGGAGGGCATGGAGAACTTGGGCGAGGCAATGTCCTGGAGGAGAGAGGGCTGCAGGTCAGTGGGTGGATATGTATGGAGTGGGGGAGTGGGCCAGAGCCGACACCCCTCTCCTGGGGGCAGGGGGTGTGCACAAAGATAAAGGACAGCCTGGACCAACAGCTCCTTTCCCCTCCCAGTAAGGGACCTGGGGTCACTGCATTTTAAGACCACATGAACGTCAGGGTGTTTGTAGGAGAACCGGGAGGTGAAAATAACAGTCACAATGCACATCGGCAAAGCACTTTGCTGTTCCCCTGTTCCGATCACACAACCCTCCCCCATTGCCCTGTGAGCTGGGATTGACATTAGTGTTCCCATTTACAGGTGAGACAACTGAGCCCTAGAGAGGGGGAACTGTCCAGGTCTTCTGATTCTAGTTGCTAGGTTTTTCTACAATGCATCCTTCCCGAGTTGGAAGCCAGACAGGCCGTGGAAAGTGCTGTTTTTGCATCCAGGCCCCTCTGCTGACTGGCTGTGTGATCTTAGGCAAGTTAGTCACCCCCTGGGAACCTCATGCTCCTCATCAGGCTCATGGGGATAGGAGGAGCCACCAGGCTGCGAGGACTGCATTTAAAATGCTCAGCATGAAGTGGGCCTGAGCTAGAGTCTGAAGATCATCTGAAGATCATCCTGGCCACCCCCAGCAGGATCCTCCCACCCAGCCTTTAGCTATGGTGGTGTTTTTTTTTCCTGCTGCTTCTACTAGCTTGTGTTGTTTGGGAGCTCTTTTTGTTGGAGACATTTGCTTTGCTGGCTGCAGTATCAACGACACCTCCCCAGGGCTCCTGGGAGGACCCCAGAATAGCCCAGCTGGGTCCCCAAAGTGCTGGCATGGCCTGAGGCAGACCTGGCAAAGGGTCCCAGGTATGGGACTTGCTTTTTAAATATAAAGAGCTGTGCTGGGTGATCTTTCATTTCTAGGTAGACTATCCCCATTATGGGGGATCTTTGTCCCTTAAAGACTCTGGGAACCTGTCCAAATCCCATGTCCCACCAGGAGAGGGCTGAGAAGGGCACAGCCAATGTCTCTGTGGTGTGGCCCTGCCCCACGGCCTCCAGCTGCAGGCCCTCTCCCTCAGCCGCAGGCCCTCTCCATCAGCCGCAGGAATGAGCCGGCCCAGGACAGCTGTCAGGCTGATTGTTCTGGGGAGGCCGGTGTGCGAGTTTGTCGCCATCAGTGCAGTAATGAGACTGATTAAGAGCATGGTCAGTTGGCTAGGGTGGGCTGAGCAGGGCCTTAAGAGCTGAGGAACAAAGAGACCTGAGGATCTCTGGCTTATTATTATTCTATTGATCCTGTGAAAGTGGAAACCTACATAGCCCCCTGGAGTCGCCCACTGGACATCTGGGCTTCCGAGATAATATGTGCAATGTACTTAGCACGGTTCCTGGCACAGATGGAGGGCACTTGATAAATGGGAATATTATTATTATTATTGTTATTATTATTAATCCTGTGAGCTCTAGGGAGGGGCCGTCAGAAGGGTTAACAGAGCTCCCGACCTCAGCACTACCGACATTTAGAGCCAGCTCATTCTCTATTGTGGGGTATCCCTGGCCTCTACCCACAAGATGCCCCCAGCCCCCAGTTGTGACAGCCAATAGTGTCTCCAGTGCCAAATGTCCCCAGGTTGTGGTAGGGGCAAAACTGCCTCTGGTTGAGAAGCACTGGTTGAGAACAAAAAGCTGAATAAAGATGAAATCACCCAGAGAGCCGGGTTTCCAGCTTCAGCAGAGAGGGCGCAGCTGGGCCTGAGCACCCCAGAGCGGCTGCCTGCAGGGAGGGGACATGGACCTAAGGTCCCTGGAGGCTTTCCTGGGACTGTGGAGCCCCAGGCAAAGGCTGAAAGATTCTCACATCCTCAGTGGGTTTTGGCGAAACCTCCCAGACTTCAGCACAGTCAAGGGTTTCTGAAATCAGCTTTGATGCTCCCATGCCCAGTATTGACCTCCACTGAGAAAGCCCCAAGCTCAAGCTCATCGTGTTGGTGGCACCTGCTTAACTGCCGCCAAACAGCTCTTTTGAAGAATTCTTGGCATCACTGTCTACTGGATGGCTCAGGAAGGGGACAGAGAGGTGGAGTTCGAGGCCACTTGCCTACCATCTGTTGGTTTTCCTTGGGAACAGGTGCTGGGAACTCGTGGCCTCAACCTCCCTCTCTCCCACCACCGCGCCTTGCATGAACCTGTTTGAAAAGCTCAGGCCAGGGTCACAGAGCAGGCTTTCCAGGAGCCACCACGGAAACCGCCCTCGATCTAGAGAAAGGGGTTCGGAACTCAGAGGGGTCCTCCTTCGCCCTGCTGTCACCCCTCCCCCTGCTGACTGGTGGCACTAGAATCTTCCAGAAGTTACCTTCATGGTGTCCCCCACCCACCCTGACTCAGCCTGGTGGGAGGCGTGGGCAGGGCTGTGGTGCCTCTGACATGCCAGGGCCAGT
>PVKY010009749.1:0-13104 GCA_004027775.1 Bradypus variegatus
ATGCAGACTTCTAGTTTCGCCAGATGGACGTTCCCTGTGGCTTTAGGAGACCTCCTAGCTACTTTGGAGGTGACGTTCTGGGTCACTTTCTGGTTTTTATTCATTGTTTTTCACGGAGGTGTCTCCTTGCTTTGTCTCACCTAGCCGCCATCATAGGTTCTCCTGAAAATTACATTTTAATATAAACTTCCTGCAATTTAGTGGTATGAATAATTCTACACAGTGATTGTACAGACATATATTAATGCTGGGCAAATACTACGGTAAAGTTCTGGTGTTAGCTCTCAAGCTCTCTTCATTAGGGCATGTCAAAGCTCCTAGACAGGGCATGAGTAGGCCTGGCTAAGCACTTGCCCTGGACTGAAACGTCTTTATTTGTGAATAATATCGTCTCAGTATTATCCTTTGACATCATTCAAGAAAATATGCAAGTCCATATTAGTCACTTCATCATAACCAAATCAATATACTAATATGGAGAATTCTTAATTTCAGTCCCAAACATTTTCTGCCTCATCTCTATAGACTTATCAACCGTGTACCTATTGTTGGCTGTATGCACAAACACAAGTAGAACAGGTTCTTTTAATGCCACTGATCTGTGATACCATTCATGGTAAAAAATGACATTGTAGATCATGTTGGCTTTCAAAATCATGGTTTTGTTTTGCTTGGTTTTGTTTTTTTAAAGAAGATTCTTTTTTCTTTCTTGGAAATCCTTTCCTCTAAATTTATTTCCTTTTTCCACTAGAAAATATTTCTTTAATTCCAGCAACCAGGATTAAAAGCTGTCACTTTAGGAAAGAAAATTCTGCTTGCCTAGAATATTTTCACTTAAGTTTTTTGGCCCACGGCACATGGATTATAGAATCACTTATTAGAAGTTTTGTTTCTGTGGCCAAAGAACCAGATTTCTTTGTTGGAGCTCAAACCTAAGAGAAGAAACTTTGTTTTCACCTGAAATTAGTAATTTTTCTGCCAGGACAGGCTTTTAATCAGGTTTCTTTATCTATGCTCAGGTGACCAGCAGTTTTAATTACAGCAGATATTAAAGGATCCTGTTTGTTGGTTCAAAAATTAAATGGGAAAGAATCATCTATATTTCTGCACATCAATTGAACACACCAAACTGGTAGAATAATTTTTTGCATCTTGGTCAGTACAGCAAGCTATATCAAGTTTCTGCCTTTTTTTTTGTATTTGCTATAGTTGTATTTACAAAGTAACTCCTAACCATTAAAAGAATGTAAAGTCTAAGTGGAGTTACTGAATTGCTGTAATTAGACCTAAACAGATTCAGTGATCCGTGAGGCGGTACTGGCCCAAGGTAAATGAAGAAACACGTAAGAAGGACTTAAAACAATGCTGCAGAAAATATTTGTGATGTTAATAAGTTAGGCGATGAAAGTGCTTGAAACTTCAGAGTCAAATTCTTTCAAAGCAACAGTTTGACATTAGTCTACAAAATAGCAAGTTAAACTTCCAAAAAGCACATTCTTTTTCTTTTGCGAGCTTTGTAGTATGGTATAACACTTAGTAGGAAGAAAATACAAAATCAAAGCCAATTTATCTAGCGGGGGGAAAAGCCTGCATTTGTTACTCTAATTATTTTCAGAGGTTTCTTCCTGCTGAAATTATTGGAACACCAAAACAAGGAGTGGCTAAAGTGTTGGGGAACCACTTTCAATTCACTCCAGCAAATAATTACCAAGCACTGATGAAGCAAACTCAGGGAAATTGCTAAGCAATTTTTAAGGCAGTAAAAAAACAATAGTAAAAGAGATTTGAGTTTAGAAGGTTTTCCACGTTGACAGTAATCCACAAATAAGGCTGACAGCTTTGAGGCTTAGAGAGAGACAGAGAGGGAGATAATTTGATGTAAGTGGGAAGGGTGGAGACAGAAAGAAATTGTTTTTCCTTGGCTTTCATCCCGTGTAGTGCAGTGGAGAATGAGCAGTGACTCAGTGAGGTAAAAGTTCCTAAGCAAGTGACAGTATACAGGGACCAGGAGAGAGTATCCCACTACTCCATGGCAGCCTGGGTGATGATTCTGACCCCAAGACACAAATGAAACACTCGCTGCCCAAATGGGGTCTGACATCTTTCAAGATACACTGAATTTCTTTTAAAATATTTATTTAGACTGTAACACAAGAGTTCTCTCTCCATAAGCTCTATACCATTCAAGAATACTCAGCAATTACAAAAGAGAATTGTAGTATGAAAACTTTAAGGGAAAGAAAGGAAACAGCTTCAAAACTTTTGGAGAAAGTAGGCTGACAGAGAAGTTAGAGTGTAAGATGTTTATTAATAGCAATAAACAATAAGTAATGCCATAATAACATGTATTAAAATATTATTATGTGCCTGATACTGTTCTAAACTCTTTTCCTGTGTTAATTGACCTAATGCTAATATTCCAATCTAATTTTAGGAAACTGGGGTGCAGAAAAGTTAAATAGCTCACCAAGGAGACCCTGTTAGTCCACGACAGAATCAAGATTCACACTGGCTCCTGAGTCTGTATCGTCAACCACTAGAGCTCTTTTGCCTCTTGTTCCACAAACATATTTTTAATTCTGAAGGGTTCTTTCTAACTGCCTTTATTCCATAGTTACATTTATTTTCTTGGTTTTTTATTTATTGGCTTAGCTGTTAAATCTAGAAACTTGGCCGTTGAAATGTAAATGAATGATTTCATCAATTCCTTACAACAGATGCTGCTGTCTGATTTGGCTATTGCTGCTTTAGAGCTGGCTACCAAAGCCTGGTTCAAGATTTTCTTGAGAAGTCTGTTTAATTTGTATACTTACTGGTTATCCTTTAGAGTTATAACCAACACAAATTTCTGACTAGTTGCCTTGAACTTCCAGTTTGCCTTGAATATGAACCTTGCTTCTTCATTCAAGATGATATTAATATGAGCAGCATGATGACATACTGTTGGAATGTTCCTCTCGCAATACTGTGGTGTCATAGGTTCACCAGGAACAGGTAACAAGGCAGCTATTTTCATTCTGTAATGTTCAAATCACTAAACACTAATTTCACAAAACAGGGGTAACATTTCTTGAGTTAAGGGATTCTGAATTTCCCTCCTGGTCTACAGAAGCAGACTCAGTATTCTCACTAACTATGGTCTTCAGGCAATTGAAGTATTGTAGAAATACAGTTAATTTTTAAGGTGAGAATTACAATTGGGTAAGCATTGGATAGAATGGAAAAGATAGGGAAGAGGACCCAGCAACATGATAGGTCATATACCATTAATTTATTAACTCACAGGAATCATCTGTGCAGAGGAGTTAGAGGTAAGGCCATCTTTACTTCACTGGCACAGTTTTGTTGCTGAATCTTCTGGTTTCTAGGTCAACAGCAGTATAATGTCCAATTTGCAATGCTTAGCTTTGTTTTCTGGATGGTTTCTATGGAGTAAGTCATGCCATTCTTTAGAAACATTACAGCTGAATCTACCAATGTTGAATTGGGTTAACAGATTAAAATTTAAATATTTTTAAATATCAAGTATAAAAAAATAATATAATGCACATTGTGACTCTCATCCATCTTAAGATATAAGACGTTGCAAACACAGTTGAAGCCCCTGTGCACCTTTTACCAATCATGTTTTTTATCTCAAAGGTAACTGCTACTTAGAATTTGGAGTTTGTCATTCCCATGCATGTCTCTACACAATTACTACCTTTCTAAACTTGAAATAATACTTGAAATAATAACTTGAAATACTAATTGCATATTTTAACTTCAGGATTTGCTTAATGGTTTGGATTGTTATGTTAATAAAAGGGGAGTCAAGGATGACTTTTTTTCCTTCAACAATTGGAAACAGGGAGTTGGCATTTGTTGAGATGGGGAAGGTTTGTAAAATGGTTTTTGGGGGAGAGGAGAATAAGAAATTTGTTTTTGGAACTAGTAAATTTGATATGCCTATTAGAGACCCAAGTAGAGATGTCAAGTAGACAACTAGAAATTACAATGGTTTAGGATACGCACATCTTAAACTTTATCACAAAATTGTTCTCCACATTGTATGAATTTATAGTTCATGTTGCAGTGACAACCCTTTCAGAATTTTTCATATTGATAATCTGATGACTATCTGCTATCTCATTGTTGAGTGTATTGCATTCTTTGACAAGAACAATACTCCTTGACTAAGCCTTCTAGAGTTGAATTTATGAGCACCACATTCTTATAACTTAATGCTCTATTGCATGGTACCATGGCTATATTTTCCAAAACCAGAGTGGTCAGTAGGTAAAATATTCTGATACCCTTAATAATATACATGATGAATAACATGTGAGAGAAACTGAGAAAGTGGCTTAGCTGGTACTTTGCTTATGTTTCCACTCTTTTGAAGAAATGGGAATTTCCATAGACAGAGTTGCATAAATTTGATATGGCTAATTATATTGTTTTGGCTTTTGATGATGATCAAAGCCTTGCTAATGTAAACTAATTGGAAACACTGGAGGCACTGGATTTTGATTGTAAAATGAAAGAATTTGCTTTTAATTACACATATTAGTTGAAACTTTACTAGGTTAATAATGATTACCTAATAGGCATCTTATGATTAGATGTGAGTAACTGTACATAGGGTATTGAAGCATGTGACTGGACTATTGCTGGATTCCACTCTTATTGAAATAAGAGGGTGATTGAAAGAGTTTTTCTTTTTTTAAAATATGTACATATTTACCTTACAATATAATGTGAATATGAATATGTGCTTGGGCTATTCATAAACTATGAATGATTTATTTTCAGTTATTTGATGGAGAATATCCCCTCTCCCACAACTTACAAAAATCTTTTTGATTTATGTTGACTGATCAGTATTAACCTATTGCAAATAAGAGAAGATAACAATGAAGGGCTACACAACTTTTTTTTTCATATTGTTGACGTTATCAGGCTGTCATTTTCTTCGAAAACTATTTGGAATATGGATTCCAAGACTCCTAGAAGTTTTTTTAAGGTGGCAATTCCACTCTTCCCCATTTCTGAAGCTTATTGATAAACCATTTCTAGCTAGCAAAACAACAGTTATGGTTACTAACCACTGCACTACATGGTCAGAAATCAGATGACCTGAGTTATATTCCAGAATTTATGCTAATTAATTATTTTCCTATTTAGGAAAATCATTTCACATTTTCTATTTTACTTTCCTTGTATTTAAAGATTTAAAATACATGATTGTCATAATACAATATTTTCTGAAGTATAAAGTGAAAATATAAGGCCTCATTTTGATAATGAGAGATAGTTTTGAACTAAATTCTTCATGGATTTTTCATTAACTCACAAAAGTCAAGAGAGACGAGAACAAGGAAAATGAACAACAGGTCTTGATACTGTCTGACTTAGTGGATGAGAAATGTGGAACATTAGAACACAATCAGAAAAATGTATAAATTCTGATGATTTCATTTGATGTCATAATTCAAATTGGTAACAAATTAATTTGACTGTAATTTGAGTACTGTCTAAACTGTGTACGACTTCAATTATGATATGCAAGGTTTTCTCTTGCACCAGCTTTTTTTTTTTTGTCGAGGTTTTGTTAGAACTATGAAGATTAAAGGAGAAAAACAGTCATTTCAGTCCTATTTCTAGTTACAATGGTATTTGCACAACGTGGGAGGGTGAAGTGATTGTTGTATGTAGAGTAGAAATGCCTTGAAATGACTGGCCTGGTTTCTCTCCACTGTTTCTATCAACTCGCCCTTTGGCTGAAGCCACTTCACCTGTATTTGTAAGTTTCACTGAGCCCAGGTTCCTTGACCAATCCAGTTTCTCTTTAGATCCAATTTGGCGAGCCCTATTCCAGCAGCTGCATAGCCCGATGATGTCAGTCTAGAAGTTTGTTTCCCTATTGTGTGCCCAGGACAGGTCCAATCACTAAAGTCTTGCCTCATTTAAACATGTCTGAGTCTGTACTGCCTTCTCTGTTCTTTGGACTTTTGGGAACAGAGGTCCTGTCCTTTACTCACCATGCCTACACTCTTGAAGGATATTTTCCCTGTGCCCCAGTTTTTGTATCTGAGTCCTGATACCTGTCATATTTCCCTGCAGTGCATTATTTAAAAATAACCTGGGCCTTACCTTTGGCCAACTGCCAAGCACCTTTGCATCACCCTTTCTCACCTCCCAGTAGAGCTACTGATTTCCCAACACTGGGCCTCTCTATGCTTACTGGCCTATTGTTTATCGGGCCTCTGCTTGATCTAGATTTTTCTGACATCCTGTTGCCTTTCCTCTAGTCTGACATCTGTGTCTGCAATCTTATGAGGTGGACTGCTGATCAATCAGTCTACATAATCTCTCTGTCCTGCCCGTTAGACTGACCCAGCTAGGTTTTCCAATGCCCCAGTGCAAGAAACCCTTTGTTAAAGATTTTCTTCCTTCTACAAAATTCCATTGACACAAGAATTCATCTCTTTAGACTTTCAGATGTCTCATATGGTCCAAAGTACTCAATGTTCTTAGGCATTCATTGTGTACTTACAAATACATGGTATAGAAGACCAAGATTTTTGGAACAGAAACTAGGAGAACTCCTCCCAATGCACATCCATACTTTTCCTCTCAAAAATGAACTTGAAAGGATGAAAAATGACTACCAGCCAATTTTACACACTAAAGCATTCCCACCAAAGGACATAACTACTCTAGCAGGGCACAATTTGTAATGACTAATGAACGCTGGTCATGGGCTTTGGTATACTGAGAGAGAAAGCTAGTTAAGTTAATAATACTGTAACTACCAACTAAATTAATGCCCACCCTCAAAAAACTGGGAAAGAGGGGGAAGGGGAGTGAAGTGAAAGTATGAATCTGATGGCCCCTTGAACTTGACTTTTTTTTCTTGTGAAGATATTGACTTTAATACAGTAATTATGGTCTGCTCAACTGAATTATTCCTTTGATTCTAAATTAATTGTTTTTGTCACTTTCAAGAGGGTGTGGTACACATGCTTCCATTGGTAATTCACCTGTTTTTGAGGTAAATATAGGTGGAGCCATATGTAGTTTGAAACCTTTGGAACTGCTTTGAATAATATGTAAGCATATTTCTACATGACAAATTATCTTTTTCTGAAGATTCATAGTTTTTTTTTCTTTAACTTACAGCCTGAGAGACTCAGTTTCATTTCTATCATAGGCAAAATAGAAGAATAATAAATTTTCTTGTGGAAAAGATACATAAATGTAGGATTATAATAAAATAGTTAATTTTATGATCACATTAAGAAGTTTTTTACTGCCCCCTGGTGTCAGTCTCTTAAAAAAATATGGTAAGATAAAATACTGTGAAAACTGGAGGAAAGTAAATTAGTTGAACAAATTGGGGAAAAAATTCCTATCTCAAGTTATTCAACTTTTAGTATTATAATGTTTACTTTATGTTATGAGCAATGATTTGTCAAACTAAGAAAACAACACTAGCAAAGTATTAGTGGGTACAGGTAAGGAGTATACTGAAGTTTATGATT
The DNA here is from genome assembly GCA_004027775.1 of Bradypus variegatus. NCBI lineage: Eukaryota > Metazoa > Chordata > Mammalia > Pilosa > Bradypodidae > Bradypus > Bradypus variegatus. The sequence continues at coordinate 7,527 of PVKY010009749.1, forward strand.
CATGAAATACTATATTAATAAGAAAGAAGCAGGTTGCAAATTTTAGCCAGCATTGTCTGTCTACTCTACCAGTTTGTCAAATTTCGCAGTTTCGAGTTCACTTTGTTATAATTCTGTGATTTGGATAAAGCATTCTTCATTAATAAGAGCAAAACTTTCAAAATAAATCAATGAATGGCTGATTTTCTATAGTATAATCCTGATTTTGAATGTTATTTTCACTTTGGCATATAAATTAGGAAATAAGAAATAATAAAGATAATGGAGCACTTACGAAGTGCAAAGCAGTGTATTATTTTTACAGATATTATTGTATTCAATCTTGGTAATATAGAATGAGATATGTCTTGTTATTCCCATTTCATAGATGAAGAGGTTGAGTCACAGAGAGGAAAATAACTTGCCTAAGGGGACCCAGCTGGTAAAAAGTAACATTGTGATTAGAAACCCTGTAGTCTAACTCCAGGGTCCCTCCCTTGAATCTTTTGGCACAAAGAAGGTAAAAACTTTGCAATGAAGGAGGAGGAATTAATAGAAATTTTAATGCACATAACATGGTAGTACATGTGTTTATTGACTCCAACACATTTGTTATTTTTTTTCTGTATCCAGGCTCAACTGTCCAGGACTCAAGCATGAGTAACAGATTCTAACTTGGCTTATCAAGTCTTTTGGTAGAAAATGCCTGCTGTCCTTGGTCGCATCACCTTGGAGGTGTGTGTGCCCACCTACCTTTACCGAATCTGTGCCAATTTAGGCTGCGTCTTAGACCAGATTTTCTACGGGGGTGGGTGGGGGGTGGCAATCTTGCGGTCGGCCTCTAGACACCTGTGCTGGCATCTCCATAATGCCGGAGAAGCTGGGCTTTTTTAATTTTACACACAGTTCCAACCATCTTCATTGACTCATCTTCAAACATACACATACTTGGCACTGTACTTTCACTAAGTCAGTTCCCCATTTTAAGTTTCCCTGACCGCTGTTAGATCCGAGTCCTGCATAACACCTGTCTGTGCGCCTCTCTGCCTGGTCAGTCCCTGGCCTTCCCTCGGAGTTCGTCGCCCAGAAGGTCCACGACGACAGCTCTCCTGTCAGGAACAAGCGGCCTGACTAGCTGCGGCGATTCGGGGATGCTGTTGCCTTGGAGCTACTCGACCACATGATCGCAGGCCCCAGAAGGGCTAATGCTACAGGAAAACATTTCTCCTCCTAAATAATTAGGTATTCATAACACCAAATTCTTACCTGACTCGAGGAGCTGGGTTTCCAGTGACTCTGCATTCCAAGCAGACTCGACTGCCTTCTGCCACTTCTTGGCTCCTCAGCTTTCGGAGGAAGCGCGGTGCGGACCGCAAGTTAAGCGCGTTCTGGGGCTGCGGGTGAGACACGCTCTCGCGCGGCCCGGCCTGCGGCAACTTGGCCTCTGCCTCCATCTCCTGCTGGTCCTCGGTGGGGCTCTGGCTGGCTGAGGCGCTCGGCCGGGCTGACGGCTGATGTTTAGGAGACAGGTACCCGCTGTCTGGCGACGAGGACTCCCCATTCGGGCTCCTGTTTCTCGGCTTGGCCGCTTCTCTAAATACAGACGTGAGCTCCTCGATGAGGTTAGCCGCCTTGTCGCACAGCTGGCTCTGGGGACCAGCCTTCCCTTTATATGCCGGTTTGGGCTTCACGCTTGCATTCGGGGCTTTGGCACCACGTTTTCCAGCCTTCCGGAGGCTCCGGATATAGCTGGGGCTGGCAAGCAGGGGCGATACGGCCGGGTTCCTCTTCGAAACAGGTGAAGAGATAGTTGGTTCCTCCACCAGAGGCTGGACAGGTGCCGCCCTGTTATCCTGAGGCCTTCCTGCGGAGGCCTGCTCACCCAGTTTGCTCTCCTTGTGGGAAGGGTTTTCACGGAGGTTTGCAGGAGGCGTGCTGAAAATCTGTGAGGTCTCCTTTTCAGAGTCAAAATCTGTTTCCGAGTCGGCTATGGCTCTCCGGGCCAGGTCAAGACTCCTGTTTATCTCTTCCTGGCTGAGAAAAGCAGACAGCTCAGGGAAGAAGTCAGCATTCTTGGTTTCTTCCCGCATGTCCGATAGAGAATCGTAGAAGGAGTCATGGGAGGAAGTTTCTGACATATTTGAAGAGTCTTCATACACTCTGTCTGCTTTTGACAGGAAAACCAGAGGCACTGGAGACCACTTTCTTTTTGTGCTCTGAAAGACAACATGAAAAGGAATTATTGTTGGTAGTAATAGATTTTTTTTAAAAATATTATAAAACTACTATTCTGTAAGTTGGGAGAAACATTAAAGTAAAAAAAGTAAACTTATTTTCATCATTTATATAGTTATTAGCACCATTAAGGTAAAATAAGTAGACCTGTGTTGATCATTTTTCGCTTTTTATTTAATACGTGTCCTGTGAGTGAAGATCAGGTGTCTCATTAACTTGATAATTCAAGAATAAAAAAATTCAAGAAGGCAAGTCTGTGGTGGGCGCTATGACTGTCCCAGGGCCGCATTTCTCAGTCTCCCTTTTTTCCCCTACACTACGCTTCATTAAAGTTGTAATTTCATTTAACCTTATGTGATTACTAACATATTGACATTTTTAGCAAATCTGACTGCTCATCTGACCCTATTCACAAAATATATTTCAATAATTCCAATTTCCATTTGCTTTTGATTTTCAATGAAATATTTGAAACTTTATCTTCTGATCCTTTCCTTGTGTCCAGGAATATGTTCATTCATATACATTCATTCCATAATTCATCCAACACAGTTATTTATCACCTATTATGTTTCAGATGCTGGAGATGCAATCATGCTCTAGAAAATGGGTCAGCAAACTTTTCTGTAAAGGTCCGGATAGTAAATATTTTAGATTTTGTGGACCATATAATCTGTGTCACAGCTACTCAACTCTGCCTTTGTAGCCATAGATTATATATAAATGAATGAACGTGGCTGTGTGTCAATAAACTTTATTTATGGACACTGAAATTTGAATTTCCTGTAATTTGTGTGTCAAAAATATTATTCTTCTTTTAATTTTTTTTACAACTGTTTAAAAAAAAATATATATATATATAAATTAGTTTTCAGGCCATATAGAAATAGGTGGCTGGCTGGATCTGGCTCATAGGCAAAAGTTTGCAGACTTTTTGTTCCAGGCTGACACAGCCCTTGCCTTCAAGGAATTTGAAGTCATATGGTATAGTATAGGAGGGAAGTAGAACAGACATTAAACAAATAATACACAAATAATACAAAATTTTGATAGGACCTCAAAGAAAGTAAAAGGAGCTGTGGGAGCTCCAAGAACCTAATCTAGTTTTCAAGGACACGTGAGAGAACTATGTGTCTTGCATAGGATATTTATACGGGAATATCATCAGAGTTAAATAAAATGTTGTTAATTACCTGCAAAATAATTGGATTGGGCAGCAGTTTCAATTCTACTGTTATTTTGAACTAAATATTACAAGGCAAAGACTCCTCTGGTATTCTAAATGTATTTTTTTTTGTATGTGTATTGTTTTTAGACTAATAGGAGAAAAGGTCTAGAAAACTTCAGAAGGTGGAAAAAGAGAGACTCTTGGAATAAAAATACATTTGTGAACTAAAGCAAGTCAGCTCATGTTTTAATTTCTTGCAAAAATTATTTTTCTTTGGAGGAGAAACTGCTATTGTTTGGTCAGAGGTTCATTCAGTTTTTGTATTGAACTCAGTGCTGAGAGAGACTGGAAAACATTTTGTGTCAGCTACACCTGTAGTCAGCTACAATGAAAGCCAATTAGATAATGGAAACAAAACCTTTGATTCTTGAGGTGACCAGCTTCTGTTTCAGAAGGTATATATTGCAGATATATTACAGAGAAAATAATCACCCACTCAAAGTGTATTTGTGGAGTATCTACCACATGCCTAGCAGTGTGCTAGGTCCTGGGATACAATTTTGAAGCAGACAAGGTTTTTCCCTTGTGGAACTTAGAGTCTACAAGCAATATAAGTAAGTAAATAGGCACAGAAACTGTAGTGTGTCAAGTATATGACGTAAGAAGAATGAAGCGCTACATTAACGCCTAGTAGGGACACCAGTGTTTGGAATCAGGAAAAGTTTTCTGCAAGAGATGAAATCGAAAACAGTGCCCAAAAGATGAAGAGGAGACAGCCAGGCAGGCAACGAGGGTACTGAGAGAAGCTTGCACAAAGACTTGGTGCCCAGAGAAAGAATGGCAGACTCCAGAAATTCATGAAGATGGGAAAAAATAAGACTAGAGATGAGGCTAGAAAGCAGGAGACAGGTCAGAAAAAGCCTGAAGCCAGGAAAAGAGTTGAATTTTATCTTATGGGCAAGTTGGGAAGTCAAAGAGTGTCAAGTATGTGAGAAACATCACCAGGGTTGCATTTTGGAAAGATAACTCGGATTGCAGTCTGGCTTTGAAGACAAGAGTCAGGGGAGGAGAAAGGTAAGAGTTCAGTGATAAGGCTTTTGCAGTAACCTAGGGGTTGTGTGTATTTATCATTGTTCTATTTATGGCCAACCCTCATTTGAACCTCTTCCTAGTATTGGGTAATGCCTTATATTAAGAGCCTCTGTGAGAAACTGAGCTCATTTACCATAATGAGATGTGAAAGTGCCAAAAATGTGCTTTCCTAGCTCCTTGGCACATGACCTAGCCTTGGCAATTATACGTCTCCTTCCTGGGCTTTTAAGGAAAAGCTAACAATTTAAGGGTTCATGGAAAAACCATACTAGCAGCTGGACACAGAGGCGATTGCCCAGAGGCAGCTGTGGTAGCTGTGCAGAGGGTTTCCAGGGTTGGAGAGGGAAGCTGTGGGGTTGGCTGTCTGGCTGTGGCTGCAGTGTAACCACACATGGCAGTTTTGGCTGTGGTCTTGCCTGCAGCATAGACTCTAGGCCTCATTCTGTGAATTACCACAACTATCAACAAATCTCTGTGCTTATGTTAGACAAAGAATAGTCTGTTGCTAGGGCTAAGGAAGTCAATTGGTTGTAGATAAAAAAGATGATAGAGGTCTGACCAAGTGACAGTGAGATGGAAAACAATGGACTGAACCAATAGATAAAGATAGAACTGACAGAAACTGGTGATTGATTGAATGCAGAAGTGACCAGAGGCAGGATGACCTGTTTCTTACTTAAACAACAGGATGAATGATGCCAGTGAAGTTTTGAGGAAAAAAAATAAGTTTAGTTTTTATTTGAGCTTTGCATTTGAGAGTTCTCTGACACTTCTGGTTTTAATATCTGGAAAGCAGTTTATGAGCACCAGAGAAGGGAGAGTGGGGCTGGCTTGGGATTAGCCTGTGGGTGGCACTTAAACCACAGGAGTGGATCAAGTCTTGGAGGAACAAAGCAAAGAGGGAGGGAAGAGGAGCCTCCAGCAAGTAGGAGCGGAACTAGGAGAGTGGGGTGACATGGAAGACAAGCAAGGAAACATCTCATTATTTTGCAATTGGGAACATTTAGCACCACGGGCAAGAGCAGTTTTGGTGTATGTGATAGATACATAAGCAAGAGTCTAATGTTGAAAAATTACATAAGGGAAGGAAGTATAGATTGCAAG
>PVKY010009750.1:0-13092 GCA_004027775.1 Bradypus variegatus
CTCATCCTGTTACTGCAGTCCTTTAACTGTTTCCTGGAGCTTTGAGAAAGATGTTTTTGCCAGTTCTTACTGGTTGTTTTAAGCTTCTATCAGGGGACAGAGCCCTGAAGCATCTTACTCCACCACCTTGGTTGGATGGAGTCCCTAAAATGTTAATTTCGATGTTCCATTTTCATCTTTGAAACTTCAGAGATACAAGTCCATTGCCTTCTGAATTCCACATTTTTTACTGAAAAGTTAGTCATAACTTTTGAAGGTAATGTTTCTTTGTTCTCTAGCTGCTCTTAGGAATTTCATTTCGTCTTTGGTTTTCATCAGTTTGATTATAATGTGCCTAGATATGATTTTCTTTGTATTTATTCTACTTGGGACTTGTAGAGACTCTGAAAATGATGGATTGATGTCTTTTACCACCTTGGAAAATTCTCAGCCACTGTCTGTTCAAATACTGCTTTTGCTCTGTTCTCTCTTTCTAGTCCCTCTGGAACTCCAATTGTTCAAAGTTAGAAATTTTAACTATGTCTCACATGTTTCTTATACTTTTATCTATCTTCCACAGCCCACTCTTTTTGCTATGTTCCAATTTGTGTATTTTTCTACTGACATGTCCTGTCTTATGCTGTGTCCAGTCTACTTTTAATCTCATCTAATGCGTTCTTAATTTCAGGTATTGTATTCTTTTAAAAAATTTTCAATTCTTTGTTGAATATTTTAATTTTTTGTTCATATTTTCCTCTATTTACTTTAATATATAAGCTGAGTTATAAATTTCTTGTCTGATAATTCCAGTATCTGAACCATATGCAAGTCTGTTCCTATTGTCATGTTGTTTGCTTATGGTGTTAAGTAACTTAGTCCTTTTTTTTTTTAGAAATCCTCAATATTTTATTGGATGCTGAATATTGTGGATAAAAAATTATAGCTTCTGGATGATATTGTTTTCTTATTTCAAATAGGCAGAGTACTAGTGGATCACCTTGAGTTTGACAAGCCTTGTTTTTAGGCTTTGTTAAGACTAGTCTATTTCCAACCCGAATCTGTTAAATGGTAATCAATACAGAAGACTTGATTCTTGATGATAATTGTAAAGCTATATAGCTTCTATTGTGTGACCCTGTGATCATAAAAGCCTGGTGACTGATATCCCCTTTAACCAGTGTATGAAGAGATAAGTAATAAAATAATAACAAAAATTTATAAATAATAGAGGGGGATAAGGGGTATGGGATGGTTTGGTGTTCTTTTTTTTATCTCTTTTTAAATCTTTTATATATTTTTTCTTTATTTTGGAGTAATGAAAATGTTTGAAAATTGATAGAGGTGATGAATGCACAACTATATGATGACACTGTGTGCCACTGATAGTATACTTTGGATGGATGGACTATATGGCATGTCAGTTTATCTCAGTAAAACTGCATTTTTTAAAAATGGCACATCCATTCTGGAAAACAGTTTAGCAGTTTCTTATAATGCTAAATGTTCACCTACTATACAACCTTATGATTATACTCTCGGACATTTATCCCCGAGAAATAAAAACTTATGTTCATGCAGAAACCTGTCTGTGAATATTTATATGAACTTGATTCATAATAGGGAATTTTTAAAAAAGTCATTAAGAGTCTTATACTTCTAGCCATAAAAGAGAAACTTCAGGGGACTAGCCCTTCAAATTGTAAAAACTACAAAACTGGGAAAACATATGAGTCAACTATTTTCAGATATTGTCATCTAGGAAAGACAGGAAACCTAAAACAACCACAAAACAGTAAGAAATTAAATGACATTTGATGGAACTTAGGAAAGATGTAAAAGCAAAAGGCAAAATCATAGCAGAAATGAAGAATAACAAGGTGCTCAAGGAAGAATAAATGCAAATGGAAATGTAATAAAAGGCGTTGAAGAAAAGCTGGAAAACAACCAAGAGAATAAAAACAAGGTAAAGAAAGAAGTAAAAAGATGATTGAAATGGGAAATGGGCAAAGATGTCCAATCAGGGTTTCTGAACAAGGAAACTGAAACAATAGAATAGAACTAATTATTTAAAATTATGATCCAAGATTAGTTTGCAGAAATAAATCAAGAACTAAATCTACCCAGTCAAAGGGCACACTGGGGAAAATTGACCTGAAATCATCATCTCAAAGCTATATCCTAGGAGAAATGCAAGACTTTAAAGAGAAAGAAAAGAATCCTCAGGGGCTCTTGGTAATCACATGAAATAGCTTGAAAGGAGAAGAGAATCAGGCATCAGATTTCTTAAAAACAACATATAAAACTAGACAAGAGTGGAACAGCATGCTCAAGAAACCTCAGGAAAGAAAACACAAACCAAGAACTTTATATCCAGCCAAGCAGTTCTCCAAGTATCAAAGACAAAGAAAACAGTTCTGAACATGCAAGAACTCAGGGAATCGTGGGCACACGCCCCCATCCTAAGATAACCGCTGGCAGATGAACTTCACTCAACCAAGATGTGACTGGGGAAACTTCAACAGAATGGGGCTGAGCATTTCATATAGTTAATCATAGAGTTATAGTTAATACAAGGTTGGAGACATGGGTATAAGAATAGTGTGTAAATATCACATATTTTGGCAGAATAGAAAGAGTGCAATTTTTAAAATTGGAGAAGGGAATGAAAAGGGGAAATGTAGAATAAGATCACTGACTGTTGTGTGAGTAATAGGTAGAAGTCAAAAGATGCTTTTTAAAACTGACAGACCCATAGTAAAAGATTAAGTTAAAAAAATGTTATTAAAGGCACTACGAAGGTACAAAAGTAACCACCAGAACAAAGTAAGTTTTCCTAAATACCCAAAGAAATTTTCCTAAAAGGAAAGAAATTACAGAAAATAGAAAACTCTGTTCAGTAAGTATAACATTACTCACACAGTAATTGCAATGCAAGATAATATGGCAAAATTGAGTCCAAAACTATCAGTCACATCAACAAAAAGGAAAAGGCTTAATTTCCTTATTAAAAGAAAAATAGAGACTTTCGCTTCCAGCCATGATGGAGTAATAAAAACTAGACTTATCCTCCTGCCTTTGAATAATTAGGATATTGGATAAAATATATGAAATAATAGTTTTCAAACTTCGGACAACAGGCAGCCTGGGCTTGTGATCATTAAAAGAAGGAAAACAAGGGAAGTGAGCACTGTGATTCCCCCAGCTTGCTGCCTGGGGGCAGGTGACAGCTTGCCAAATGGAGCACTGCCTTCTGGGCTAAGCTGAGGAGACAGGGCTCGGAGTTTGGAGAAGCCAAGGAGTATTACCAGAGATAAAAAAGGATATTTTATAATATTAAAAGAGTTAATAAAAAAAGGTACAACAATTCTCAAGATGTATACATCTAATAACAGAGCTTCTAAACACACAAAGCAAAACAGACAGAACTAAAAGAACGACTAGACAGCAGGCCATAGCGAAGGGCAGTGGCCAAGGGGCCAGGGCGCAGGGAGCTGCGTAAGGTGTGCGGGCAGGCCCCGGGCCCAGGTGACAATCTTCCTCGCAGTGGCAGATTTCCAGCTGTCTCTTACCCCTTGACTGCTCTACCAGCACTTGTCCTTCTTGGTGTATACGTGGCGCGTCTGGCCACTGGCTAAAGTCAAGGGCTGATGAGTCTAGAGGCCTTAAAGTACACATCTGCTTTAGTAACTGGAATAGTAACTAGAGGGAGCTTGTCACTCAGAATACCATGCCCTGTGACAACCAAGGACCCCATGCTTTTTTTGCTGCAGACCTCACTGATAAACCCTCCAAAGCCCCCCTGGGAGGAGAGGCATTAACCGTGGAGATTGCTGACCACAGGAGTTTTGCTGTAAAGAGAGGGAGAGAGATGGGGCAAACCTGGACACATCCGGTGATGTATGTCTGGTGTTGAACAGGGCAGATGAGCTGGCTTCTGTGGCCATTCATTCGTAAAACGCACACATACATATATAAAATCCCTAGTCCTCCTGAAGAATAATTTAGGGTAACCTCTGACAGTGAATCCCAAAAACTAAGGAAAGGAAAATTTAGAGCCGCTGACAGGATGGGCTGTGCCCTGAAAGCCTCCACTGGACAAATAAGTGTACTCTCACTACGCCCTTCTGTCTTCCTCCTACTCCAGACCCAGATTTCTGAAAAAAATAGCTGCTGTGCTCAAAATTTTCAGTGTGATTGGTCTCAAACCAAAAAAGGCATGTTTTTGAAAGCAAGCGAAAACATATTTGGCCGTTTACTTGCTTACAAAGAGCATTTGAAAAAGAGGTTTGAGGATGAAATTCTGCCACAAACTAAAGAGCTGGTCTTTCAGTTAGTCTTACACAAAACAAGAAAATTAAATGCAAATGGGAGGCTCCTACACACCATGCGTTTAATTTAGAAGACTAAAATATTCCTGGGAAACAGCTCATCTTTTGCTCCCAGTACGGTTGACTACACCCAACACCATCAGTTCTAGAATGAGGGTTTTACAGGAATGAAAACCTGAGAAAACTGAGGAAGCTGAACCCCGGGGAAGAAGTTAGTCAGTCAGTCCTCAGAAGAAGAAGAGTCCCAGAGGATCTGACTGACACCCACCCTCCTCTCTGCCCCCCAAGCCCCTCGACATGGGGACAGGGAAGGGGCAGCGGCAGAGCTGTGGGCGTTGCTGCCGGAGACTCCCATCTCCCCAGTGCCATGTTGGCCTGTGGTTAACAGACCCAGCTACCTTAGGATCCGGATGGGTCGGAAAGGCCCCTTCTGCCACAGCTTGGGGGTGGAGTGGGGAAGCCGGAATCCAGCTCTGAGGCTCCTCCACTGCACCTTCCACGTGTTTTTGGGGTGTGGGACCGACTGTAGTGCTAAGGGCATCTTTTGAAGCCATTTTCCCTCCCAGTAACCTCTGGTTTCTTCCAGCTTCAAGATGGTACTCTAAGAGCATATGAACGTTCCCTTATAACGAATGCTTTACTTCTAAAACAAGTTCACCTATGTTCCTTTGAAAACCAAAAGAGAGTGGAAGTCATTAAAAGGCAGGGCCTCGAAGGCAGCATTGCTGAAAGGATGCCAGGGACGTCCCAACTCTGCACTGTCCTGGAAGAAGGCCCTGCACTTCGGCTACCTTGAACTGCGTTTCTGCCCCTGCCGCTGCCAGAAATCTTGAGATCCTGGACCTGGGAGACTCTGCTGGCCTTCGTAGGCGGATGATTCCCGGCCCCTCTGCCGCCATCACCCCTCTTCCTTGGAGACTCCAAGGTCCAGTAACAGCCCAGCTGGCGAGGCCCCCCGGAGGGCCCTGCATTTCCCAGGCACACCCCCAGCGTGCTTCCTGCCCCATGAGGCGCCTGGGGAGTTCCGGGCTGCACCTCCCCACCCCTGCCCTGGGTCCCACTGAACCCCCACATGTGTGCCACATGGCAGGCACGCCCCCAGAGTTTGGCAAAGCGTCCCGCATACCCTGTCTTCTGCGTCAGCCACGCCGGCCCACACCCCCCACGCCCAGCATCTGCAGCATCTTGGCGCCTATGCCCGAGTTAATGTATCTTCCATGTTCCTGGTGCTGGTGAATTCGTGGGCTTCAGGAAGCTTATTTTTTTATATTTTCCCATTTTGTGCTTCCACTGGGTGATGCAGCAATCGTTGGCTGCCGGCGTTTACATCGACCGTCATCGAGAGGGCAGGCAGCCAGGGAAGCATGGATCAGTACATTCCTTCCTTGGGTTCTGCATAAACAGTACTTTACAAGTAAATAATGTGCTAAAAAGTGAACTGAGAGGGGTAATTTCCAGCCCCTTTCCTCTCTCCTGCAATGCTGTGGGGTTCATTGTGGTTATTGCCTCTCCAGGCCTGGCCCTCATCCTCCCTGCCTGTGTTCTGTTCCTGCAACCAGATTGGAAATGGAAAGGTCTGCGGGGAGGTTCTGTCTGAGCTCTTTGGAACCCCAGTCTTAGTTTCAGCACCTTCCCTGCAGTAACAATTAAAAGATTCAACAGAAACTTGCCAGAAATATTTCAGAACGTGGAGGCTTTAACGATGTTTTCTAAAAGGATACGCTGACTTGCAGGTTGGCTATTTCACTGTTACTAGGAATTGAGTGGGAATGTGAACTCCTAGAGGAGAGGCCCCAAATGGGGTGCTCATCCAGCACCCCAAATGGGAGGCAGCTTGGCACAGGTCCTGGGCACAGCTGGTGGACAGATCACAGGTATACTGGAGATAAGTGGTCAGGAGGGCCCAGGCCCCTGCTGTGCAGAGCTGGGGACAGGCAGATAGAAGGAGAAGAACAAGAAAAGGGCAGCTCCCTGCCTGCCACATCGCCGAGATCACACTTACACAGTCTGAAACTTCCGTCTGACATAGTCTGGGCTGGCAGGTAGAGCTTATTTCTTCTGTTGAAGAGAGGACAAAACACATTTGCCAACACAATTGAGGGACGTGCTGTTTGAAAGCTGCTGACCGAGTTCCACCTGGCACTCTTTCCCCTGTCCTAGGTCTGTGCTGTATGCCCACAGTGAGCACCCACCACTCGCTGCTTCTGCCAGCTCCACCCCAGAGCCAGGGGCCCCGACCTGGCAGGGTGGCCATAGCTATCTTGCTTGAACCAGAACACTAAGGAGACTAGGCTCTAGTGTCAGGCCAGTCTGGAGGGTGAGAGCCCTGAGGGCATCTGACGCCTGCCTCCTCACTCCCACCCCAACAGCCCTTTACTCCCAGGACTGACATGCAGCGGCACCCATGACCCTTCCTGAGAACCAACACTGACACAGGGCATTCGGGAGACACCTAACATCAAATGTGTGAGGTTTGCTTCCCCTTAATTTTTGGACCCATGTTCAAGTGTAGAACTCCCTAGTTCCTAAAGGGCTTGATTCGTGGAAGGGTTGGCAAATTATGGCTTGTGGATTGTGGGCAAAATCTAGCTGTGTCCGTTCATTTACCATTGTGGTCTATGGCTGTTTTCTGGTGGCCCAGTGGAGTAGCTGCAACAGAAATGGAATGGCCTGAAATGGCAAAAATATGCACTCTCTGGCCCTTTATAGAAACACTTTGCTGGCCCCTGCTTCAGGGTAAGACCAGTTCTCCTGGGGGCAAGGATTGCCCTTGATATTGCAGCACTTTGGCCAATGCACCCGGAAGAGGTGGAGAGGAGATCTATCTCTTAACTGACTCTAATGAGCAGAGCCAGAGTGTGTGTTCTTGTTATAGCTGAGAGGTTGTAAGCCTTCAACTTCTTGGGCATCATTTCTCCATCTTGCATGCACAATTATTGCATGGAGTTGGAATAGAGGCTCCTCACAATGGGGAAATCTGGCTATTTGAGGGCCCCTCTAAAATTAAGATTAAAGAAGACAAATTAGCAACAGCAGCAAAAACAGCAAAAGCAGCAGCAGCTAGTCATGCTTAGTTTCGTGTAAAATGAATCCAGTTACCAATACTTCTAATGTGGATGCAACTGTGATGAGGCTTGGGTGCATGTGATTTGGAACTTACATGAAACAGGCCTGTGCCTTCAAACAGAGGTAGCCCAAACGACAAAATTGCAAACCTTTGCCATCTGCAGTGGCTCAGGAGGTATCCAAGAACCTCAAATCCTCTTAAATTCTGCATATTTGCTATTGCCTGAACTTTGAAGCAAAATCCAACTCCAGATTGTCACAGGTAATTGCCAGTACTGCATCATATCTTTCCAAAAATAATTATGTGCTTGGAGAGGCCAGTTGCTCAAAAGTTATTAGCAAGAATTTGCACGTTAGCAACACTAGTCTGGGCCAATGTTCAAAACTGGCATGGGAAGATGTTTTCAAATCCACCAACCTTGTGCCTTGGTGGTGGTTTATAACCTCCTCCTTCATATGTAGAATCACGACAGATTGGCACTTCCTGCTATATTCTCATGCTGATGAGGCATTTTATATTCTGAGGAGGGAGGCTGATTAAAGACAGGTGAAATGAAGAAGTTTTAACAGAATTTTCTTATTTCTTATACTCATTTGGTCTCCAACATGTAGCCTTCATATTTATTTCCAAATAACATTTTTATAATTAATTAATCGATTTGATTTGAGGCAGAATATACATAACATAAAAACCATTTTAAGTGGACAATTCTTTGATGTTAAGTGCATTGACAAAACTATGCAACTTTCACTACTATTTCCAGACTGTTTTCATCATCCCACTCCAAAACTCAGATTCATTTAACAATACTCCTCATTCCCCACTCCCACCACCCCCCCTTGGTGATCACTATTCTGCTTTCTGTCTCTATGAATTTGCTTATTCTAAGTATTTCATATAGGAGAAATAATACAATACTTGTCCTTTTGTGTCTTGCTTATTTCACTCAAAGTGATGTCTTCAAGTTTCATCCGTGTTGTAGCATGTGCCAGCACATCATGTCTTTTTACAGCTGAATGATATTGCATTGTGTGGATAAACTACATTTTGTTTATCCATTCATCTGTTGGTGGACACTTGGGTTGCTTCCCAATCGAACTGCCAAATTATCTCCTACAGTGGCTGCACTGTTCAACATTGCCACCAAAAATATGCAAGGATTCCTACTTCACATCATCACCAACATTTATTTTCAGGTTTTTAATAATAATAGTCATCCTAGTGGGTGTGAAGTGGCATCTCATTATGTTAGGGTTCAACAGAATAACAGAACTGACAGGGTATATAAATATATGTATGTAAATATTAAGAGATTTATTATAGGAATTGAATCATGTGTCTGTGGGGATTGGCAAGTCCAAATTCTGTAAGGTGGGCCACAAATTGGGAACTCTGATGAAGATCAGTGTATTCCCCAGGAGAAGCTGGGTGGCTGAAGTAGAGTTATTAGTTACTCTAAAATCATCATTTCTCTTTAAGGCCTGAAGCAATCTCATAGCTGAAGGCAGTCTCCTTTATGGATTGTAGATGGAATCAGCCACAGATGCAATCAATTGAATAATGATTTGAATTCACAAAATACCCTCACGGTAACAATCTGGCCAGTGCTTGCTTCACCAAACAACCGGACACCATAGCTTAGCTAAGTTGACATGTGGGGGGAGGAAGAGTAGCTGCCTGAGGACTCTAATTCTTCAGTGCCCCAGCTGTAATTCCAAAAATTGTATTTTATAAGAGTCTCCTTGAATATGCAAGTAATTTTCTTTTACTTACATTAGCCCTAGGGAGTTTCTGGTCCTGAACGTTCCCCGACCCTGGGATGACATGGCCAGGGTGGAGATGGAGGGAGGGCAAGCTGGGGAGCCAGGATGGAAGGTCACCTGGGGGCTTTCCTGGGAAAAGTGTATCTTAGGGTCCAAGTACATGCACAGTACCCACCTCTTTCAAATAGTCTGGAACGGCCCTGCTTCAAATGTGTCAACTTGCCCAACTTTCTGTTTCAACAAATGCTATATATGCATTTTAAATGTACAATCTTAACCTTGAGAATTCCTTCCTAAGTGAAGGGACAGCTTGGGGACAGCCAGGATTCCCTGCACAGAGACCCCCTCCCACTGAAGATCACACCCTCCCTCGAGCCCCTGGGGCAGGGCCCACCCCTTGCTTCCCGGCTGCCTTGACTACTGAGGGTGTCGCAACTGTTGGCAGCAAGACCGTGACCCCTCGCTGTCCCAAAATGAGGAAATGAAAGGGAAGAAAGAGGAAATGGGATGGAATGAAAAATGGGTAAGAACATCAGAGAGAGAGCAGGAAACACTGAGAAAGATGAAAGAAATGGGCTGTTTCTTTCTCCTCTGCTTCTGGGCACTCTTCTTTGCAATTCCCCTAATGGTGCGTTAACTCATCTGAGCTGTGGTCATTTAGTCTTGGGCTGACTGTAGACACGGAGTTGTGGGAAACATCAGCTTAGAGGTGGTGACTGGTCGGTGGCTTCGGCGTTCAAACCCACATCTGTGTGACTCCAAGCCTATGCTTGAACCAGTTACATCCACAGGTTCTCCAAAAGGCTTCCATGTGGATTTTTATTTTAGGTCTACCATTTCTTCCCCACTATCATCATTTCCTCTTCCCCTAAACTAAATCCCCTTTATTCTTACCACCTGTCAGAATGAAGAATTGAGATCAGCTTCTCCTGGTCAATAGCTTGCCAAAGGAGAAACAGCTCTCTCAAACTGAGGGCAGTACAGACAGTGGTCTCTGTGATCAAGAGTCCAGTGAGCATTTTTATAGCAGCAGAGATGGTTTTCCAAATTGCAAAACAGCTTTATTTCTTTCTGTGTATCTCGATTTCTCAGTCAATAATTTGAAAATGATAGTAGCTGCCCCTTTCTTATTTCTCAGGTGAATTGGTTAGATAAAAGCACTTTGAATCTTAGGGCAGAAGATGGAAAATCGTATGGAGACTTTATATAATGAGAAAGTTGAAGGTTCTTCTTAACATCTTCCCTGAGAGCTGGGCATGGTGTGATGTTTTGGGAGAAATGATCTGATCCAGAGAACACATGACTGCATGCAATGTCGAGCTACTTCAGAGGACTCAAGTAAATCCAGTGCACTGTTATTTTGGATACATCTATGGTAGTTCTAAAGTAACTATTGGCTGTGCATAGAGATGAGCTAGTAAGAGAAACGCAGTTTCCATTTACTTCCCTGCTTCTCCTATCAGTCTTAAAAACAAAGCAGCTTGACTTTGGTTTTCATTATGGTCCCATTTCCGGCTTGGCCTGAGCCCTGCCTCTGTACACTCCAACCCTGGCTCTAACTTAGGTCTACTCTCAACACACCCCTAGACTCTTTCCCTACTACCCAAATCAGAGGCTCTGGGTCCCCGAGATTTGACAGCTTGGATCAGAGGCAGCTCCATTCAGGGATGAGAACACAGGCCCAGGAGGACGCCTGCCTTTGGTGAATCTTAACTCCCCTCTCTGACCTGGTGCAGCTCCTCTCTCTAAAGTGGGCATGGTGCTGCTCTGCCTACTGATGGGGCTACTGGGATAATCAAAGGACAGATGTTCTAAGCCCAGAAACTGTGAATGTGACCTTACTTGGAAATAAGGTCTTTGCAGATGTCATCAAGTTATGGTAAGGTCATACTGGATTAGGATGGGCCCTAAATCCAAAAACTGATGTTTTTAGAAGAAAGAGGAGAGGGAGAATTGGGCACAGAGACACTGAGCATAAGAAGGGAAGAGGCTGTGTGGTGAAGAAGATGGAGACTGGAATGATGCCAAGGGATGGCTAGCAGCAGCCTCTGGAAGCTAGTGACGTACGTGGAACTGATTCTCCTTTCCTCCCCAAGGATCCAACCCTGCCAACACCTGGATTTCAGACTTCTGGCCTCCTGAACTGTGAGAGAATTAATTTCCGTTGTTTTAAAACACTCATTTTGTGTACTTTCTTAGGAAACTAATATGGGCCCATAAAGCACTTAGCACAGTGCGTGGTACAATAAATGGCAACTAGAATTTTTATAGTTGTGGGGAAAGACACAGCTGGAGACAAGGCAGGGTGCACATGAATGGATTGTTATTCCTTATGCAGATGGCATTCAAAATTTTTCTTTGCTTATTTATTTTTTTCTTGCAGGAAAATTTATGCTTTTAATTTGTGGCCAAATAGAATTATTACTTTTTAAATTTGCATGGCTGGATGAATACTCTTTTGATAGCTCTATCATGCTTCCGTTTGTCACAAAAATTCTTTTTCCATTCTCTGGGATTTTACAATGGAAAGTAGGTATTAAATTGATATGGAAAAGGGACTACGCCATATATCCTCTAAAACCCATTTCCTCCATACTCCTCCATTATACTTACACAAACCCACACTCTTGAACTGGGAGCCAATCATAGAATCCACATACCAGGGTTCACAGAAAAATGGCAGAGCAATTACATATGGATTGAACATTGTCAACAGGACGGCCACTAGGCTAAGTGCTTTCCGTACATTATCTCACCCATCCTTGACCAGCCCCATTTTATCGATGTAGAAACTCAGCCTGAGACAGACAAGTGATTGCTGGAGGAACGCAGATTTAGGAAATTATGGGGTCAAATTTGAATCAGATGGGCCTGGGTGCAGAGCCCGTGTTTCAGCACCCTTGCTGTGGCTTTACTGCGTCAGCGTGGCAGCTGCAGGCCTGCGTGGGCTGGCGTTGGTCTCTGTTCTGCCCTCCTCAGCAGCTGCCACCCTCAGGTGAGGGCACTGGCAATTGATGCCAACCTATCAGGTGTGGTACCCGTTTGGAGCTGGTAAGAAACCCAATGACACATGGAAGACATGAGGAATAAGTGCTTCAGTTGGGATGTATGTGTCCAGAATATATACATTTAAAAACATGCACTGCCTACTTTTAAAACAAACTCCACATGCAGAGAAAAGGCCCATGTATTTCTCCAAGAGGGGGCATAAGTTAGCTAACTCACTCCTTCTTCTTGATAAAATAGTTAGAATTTTCTTAGAAATGCTTTTTATAAAAAAATTGAAGTCGTCAGCATTAACCTCATTTGCTGCCCATTGGTTTCTTTCCTCGTTCCTTAGATTCTCATCTGTCCCCTCTCTTTCATTGTCTCTTCTCTCACCCTACTCCTTCCTAAGAATTCAGGCAACTTATTTAAATGTTGAGTCAATGTTCTTCCCCTTGGTTAGAGACCACTTCCCTCCCCTCCATGCTGGCTGGGTCTGTTACTTCTGAGTAATACTTTTCCCAGTGATGTTGGAGAAAAAAGGGGTAGCGAGTTCTCTTGGAACTCCAGCCTGTGTGGTCCTTTCCATCTCATTCCAGTTTTCCAAGGCCGTGCTGCCCCTTCAGATCAGAGGCCTACACAGCCGACCTTTACTGAGCACCCGCTGGGGGCCGGGCATGGTGTCCTTACTTGCCCAAGGTCATACTACATGGGAGATTTGGGGTACACCCAAGTCCACCTGAACCCCGCCCTGCCCCTGCTCCCATGCTCTTAACCACTTCATTAATCGTCTCTCTAGCTGAGGTCAAGCCCTCCGCGCACCTCTGGGTAACTCCCCTAGGAGGGTAGATAGCCACTGGGTGTCGTCGGCCATAACTCAGGGATTGGCGCCAGGCAGTGACGGGCTTTCTGTTCCCAGGGCAAGGAGGAATGAGGTGGCATGGAAGGTTCCACCGTACAGGCTGGAGCA